>VMKM01001201.1:0-169156 GCA_008360985.2 Macquaria ambigua | reverse complement strand
TTCTATTGGTGATGTCATTTTCCAAGAGAATTGATTGGTCAGTAGGCGGTGCTTTAGTACGTGTTGATCTGTTATCTCGAACATAACCTGCTCCGGAGCAGGTTAGGCGTGCAGCATAAGTTACCATGGTGATTTACCCCGGTAAGGAGTGAACCACCGTCGTAGTACTGGAAACCCAGAGTTAAACCTGAAGTTAGCTCGCTAACCGCAAATCCCGCTTCGTCGTACAGGCCTCAGGCGTCTATAGAACATAACATTAGTTCATTACATCTGAGAACATGACTGCCACAAATACTGATAAAAGCAAATAACTCAATTTAAGAAGTAAAGTATTCAATGAATTTTTACTATTAATATGTCTTTTTTTTTAAAACGCCAGCCAACTGGTTTTCAAATGCTTCAAAAACAGCAGATCTTAAACATCTACATTTGAGTATGTAATATGTTGCCAGCAGAATCAATTTGTTTACAGGATATTCAACCTTTGTTTCATTAGAATACATTTGTTGTTCCAAATACTTGACTTCTTTCTTTACAGGGATTGTACAACAGTGATAAAGTAATTCTGCTGATCTAGAAAGATATATCTATTGCTCTTACTTGTCACTCTGTTATAAACTCAGTACTTATGTCCATGTCAGGATACTGCAGAAATAATGATCTTTCCAGTGATCTGACTGGTCAGTAGACAGGCTGTTGACACATTTTGATCTGATCCTCTGAAGTTAACCAGGTGTCTGTGTCATGAAGCAAGTTCAACCTACTTTGGCTCTCTTTGAGTTACCTGGCTTCACTGAGTCTAACACTGGTGATCCTGGATTACCAGTATCACAAAGCTGGTTATCAGCTGACGCAGTTAACTCTGGGTTAATCAATCAATCAAGCTGTGAATGTGTTCATGTGAAAGAGGCAGAGTTCTTAATTACAAGTGGCATATTCAGCACCTTGAGCGCAATATGCCTAATATAAGATGAAATGGTAAGTGATTTACAGCGAGTGAAATGTGTAATTGTGTGTAATAATCACACAAAGTGAATAGAAGACCAGAAATAATATCCAAACATTCAAAGTAAGGCTAATGCTATGAAGTGTGGAAATTATCAAATGTCTTTTTAAATACATTTGGCATTTTAAAGTATGCTCAATAGTACAAAGTAAGTAATTTTGCTGTTTTTGTCTCATAATGAACAAACTACTATGAATATGTGATACACATAAAAAGTTAAAAGTAGCCTAATGTCTAAAGACTGTTTCTGCTACCAAAGCAGAGAGGAGAGAGGAGAAGTTAATCCCTGATGAGGTTTATCTGACCAAAATGTTGCTTTTATAATTTACTTTTTTTCAAATAAAAGACAACAGTCATGTAACATTAATTTGTGGTACATGTAGCACCCCCTGCTGGATGTTTCCAGTGCAGCTTTAGAGTAAAGCCAGTTTAGAAAACTGCCTCTTCCTTGTATGGTTCTCTTGTAAACAAACAAAAGCTATGTTTACATTCAGTGTTACTCACCAAAACGCATTGTGTGTATCCTTGAGCTCTCTAACAAATGTGTTGAATGCATTTCCTTCCTCGTAAAACATCTGCAAAGCTGGTTTTTAAAGTATTTTAAATCTTGCATTGTTTACATCCACGTTTACTAGCTTGCAGTCTTCATCTCTGCCTTTGTTAGCACGTTGCGGTGTGTCACTGCCACTAGTTGATAAGTGGAATAGTGTGAAACCTTTGGCAGGAGCGTGCACCCTGCGCACGCGTGTGTGTCGTGCACGTGCACCAGACAAACAGAACAGGGGCCACCCATAGAAATACACCTTCCATAGCGGTACCAGAAATCAAAAACTCCACAGGGCACCTTTTAATGCAAATGTGTGACCCAGGCTGTAGTTCATTTAGGCCAACTTTGTCTTGAACACATGCTGTAGAGGCTCTGTGGAACATCCTTAGAAGCTGCCTCCATGTGCTAGTGAAAAGCCTTGAAGAAACTTTATTTGTGACTATTTCTATCGCCTAACATTGTTTGTGTATATATTTAGTGATTCCATACATTTTTAATAATTTGCTTTGTAATACTTTGTGTATAGCCTACTTTACATATTTGTTTTTTGTTGTCAATTTGCTCAGATAAGAGACTAAAAAAAGACCAGTTGGCTGAAAAACTGCAATTTATTTTTGGAGCAATATAATTTTTCTGTATTATATTGTTTGAAGTAAAGCCAACACCTCCTTGCCTGGTGTGTGTTTATTATTTCAGTTTCATTTGAATCAATATACTTGCTTATTACTAATCCATCTATACATTGAATTGGTGCCTAGGCTGCAATAAGACTTTTAGGGATGTTTTGGCAGGGCTGTTGGATTGTTCTTACTGACTGTTTCATACACCCCTGAACTAGGACTTCAAGGATGATGTATCCATAACCACATAAACTGTGTTTATCTGTCCTGGAGCAAAAACATGAACAAAGCTATCAAAGTAATTTAGAGTTTTAAAGAAACCACCAATTTATGTGATTTTTCTTTCATTGTACAATTTTGTGAAATTACTGAATAGGCATGTTACTGGAGTTTTGAGGTGTGATACGGACCACCTGTTTTATGGCTGATTGTGAGGGACCTGACCATCACTGTTATACTGTAGCTGCATTTACCTGTGTGTAAACTGTGGTGTGGTTATTTTCTGTGGATGAAGCGATGACGTCCTGAAAAAATGGATCTCAAAATGTCTCTATTCTACATGTTCATACCTCCCATACTGTGCAGCAGTGGCTCCATAACCATCTTTACTGGAGATAAAAGTCACTCCAGAGTGTGTGTAACATTGTTTAATAACCATTTCTTTTCTAATGATTGTGTACGGGCAAAGGGTCTTTTGGGGCCAGTGGGTGTCTGATGACCTGCAATAAAGACTGTGGCCACTACACTAAAATCACCTCTCAGCCCTGTGCTATTCCTTGAGGCTGGAAGCACAGTTTCAGCTGAAACTTGATTTACACAAGTCCCTTACTATGTCAGTTGATATTGTGCTTTAGTAGTGCATATTCCAAAAAAATTAGAATTGATCAAATTCAAACCAGCTGCCACACAGTGCCACAGGCTTTTGGGGCCCCTGGGTGTCTAGGGCTCCAGGGCAGTTGCCTGCTTTGCACAGTAGGTAATCCAGCCTTAGTAGTTGCAGAAAAAATAACATTTTTGCATGGTTAAACTTACAAAGTGCTCATACTTTACTACCCAGTACAGTGGTAGATACCCATTTACTGTAGTTTACAGTTTGACCTGAAAACCCCAGTCTCATGTTTCAGAGCTTGAAAAACTGATCTCAAATCAGAAAATACATTGTTGAATAAAGGCTAAAGGAGAACAAGCTAGCCCCAAAGTGAGGAGGGACTGTAAAAGTTGTATCTGGTAATAGGGTTGTTTACATTCAATATATCCACTATTAGATAATGTAATTCCTGTGAAGAAAATATAATACAAATAAACAAATTAAACAATATAAATTAAGATCATCTTTATTAGTCCGTTAAATGGTACTTGTGTCATTTGTCAAATTAGCTGCAGAACTATACTAAAGGGATGAACAACCTTTCAACAGGAAAAGATATTTCCACATATGATGTCTTGATGGTGGCAGTGCAGAGCATTCACCCATAGGTGTTCAGTTGGGTTGAGCTTTGGTTACTGTGATGGGCCACAGCACAAGATTCACACATTTTCATTCTCATCAAACCATTCAGTGAGTGTCCTCTTATATAAACAGCACTATTCCTTTCCATAGATGTGTGTGGAAGCATCTGTATTCATTATGTTTCTTCACTTATTTATTCAGGTTTTTCCTTTAATTTGTCACCTGTATGTATATGAAATATCTATCTTGTAATAGGTTGTCTACATTGTATACATTAGTTATTTGTTCAAATTAATCTGTGTGTGTGTGTGTGTTTGGGGGGGGGGGGGATTCCAAGCTCATTAAAAAACACAAGCATATATGAGAATGGGTTATTACTGTGGAGCCACAGTAGTGGGATACAACAGCAACACATTATTGAACTAATAAAATAATAGAAATAAACACAACCAAAAACATTCAAGAGAATCCTTGAAGGCTGCGAAATGCAGTTGAAAGCTAGTAAATGGACCTTGAATTAAGATCACTGTTCCCAAGGTCAAGAATGAACCTTCACACTCAAGTAAATATGTGTCACTTGTCACAACAGTTCTTTGTAGCACTGTAATATCTTGGGAGCTCTGACAAGTAAATACTACAATTCTGTAACTGGAGCAGCAGTGATGTAAGTCATTATATCATTTCTACAGTACTGAGTACTGTTTATCTGTGTTATGGGCCCCTATGGGGGTGACAGAAAACTACAGTAGTTCATTAATGTGGAGGGCAGGATGAAAGCAGGACCAACACTTATCATGTTTACAGTGAGTGAAATATTCAAGACTCCATGTACTTTATGGCTGCACCATGCCGTAAAATGGAAATATTCTACACGTCTTGTGCAACATTTTAGATACATTTCCACAAAAGTCAGCCTGAGAGATTTGGAATCCCTGGAAACTTTGGGATATCCATTAGCATTTAAAATTAACTTCTGTGGGTTTGAATAATGGTTGGCATAACAACAGTAGTTCATATGCATGGATCCACTGGTGGGTCTGACAGAGTGCAGAGGTCAATAAGCTACATTTTCCAAAAGCACTGTGATTGGCTCACCCACCCATAAGACTGGGGTTTAGGCAACAGATTGAAATGATTACGGTTTATGAATTAGGTGTAAGCCTTGAGATGGTTGCAAAAATCCATTTTATATTTGCTATTTCTGACAATTGAAAAGAAAGACTTTTAAAAATTGTATTTCTGTATTTTAGAATGAAAAGCAAATAAGTAGTGATGGGCGGAAGAAGCCTTATGAAACTCTGGGGCTTCAAACACCACCAGAGCAGTGACATCTGGTGGCTTTTAAAACTTATAGCAGTCCTTCGAGACTGGAGCTGAACACCACAACACCTCTCTGATTTTAATAGTTTTAGTCTCATATGTGTGCACTAAAAGTCCAAGAAGCCTGTGTGTTATTATTAAATCTGTATGCTTTTGTTCAGAAGTGCTGCATTAAATGTTAATTATTGTGCAATATGTCACAGTGAAATAATTATGCATTGTTCAAAAAGCCCAGATATAAAATATTTTTGCTGACATGAAACATTAAAATACCTTTTAGGGGTAGTTTAATCCGAGCGCCACTGTGGGCTCATGTTTTTAAACTTCATGGTTGATATTTATGTGACATTTCACATGATTATGTCTTTCTAATGTACATCACCATATTTCTCAATTAGTCTCCTTTCTTCTTATCCCACTAATGTGCCGATCACATAGTTTAGCTGTAAAATTTCACAGGAGTGAAACAAGTTTTGGAGTTTTGGTATCATCCGTTCATGTCTACAAATAACCATTTGTTTTTTTTATTTTTCCATCTCTGTCTCAGACAAAGAAAAAGACAGATGAGCGAATGAACACAGCTCAGGCCACTTCATATTTAATACAACAAACACACCAGACATTGTTAAGGGATATGACAGCCTTTTCATAACAAAAGTGAATTTAATGCAGCCACATTCTTCAGTGAAAGGAGCACTGATAGACCTTTCAGAAGTGAGCAGGTGACTTTGATTTGCTGGTGGAGTGGTGGTCTTCATTTGGGTTTCTACAGACTGGTTTGTTTAGTATCACCTCCATCCATCTCTACAGCCTTGTTGTCATAACCCCATCCCTCTTCATCCTCCCTGCAACACAAGACAACGACAAGCAGACAGGTTAGTTATTTTTTTCACCTGTTTTACTTGCAGTTATCAGGGAGTTAAAGTTAGTCATAATGCATGAAATGGGTCTCAATATTAGACTGTAATGGATAAGATGGCTTTGTTTGATCCATCAGCCATTTTAGTGTGTTCATCACTCTGTTCAGCCCCTGGTTATGTTAGTTTCACCACTGAGTTGACTGGTAATGCAACATAAAGCACATGTACTGTTACTATGGTTTCTTACAATTTAATATACACTGTACTGATTTTGTATAGTAGTGGAAAGTGAGTACATATATTCAAATACTATACTGAAGTACAAGTACTTTACTTGACTATTTCCATTTGATGCTACTTTCCTCTTGTATTCCACTTACAACTTTAAGTAGTACATTTATTTGACAGCTATACTTAGTACAGTTGTAGTGTAGTGCTACAGTAGCTAAAATTGCTGAATTACAACATTAAAATTCAGCTTGAATTGAGTTAATTACTCAATAATGATAATCATTGGTCGTGGTGATCGTGGTATTGCCAGTTAATAAGTACAGGATCTGAGTACTCCACCACTGCTTAGATCAGTGAATAAACTGCTCTTAAATGGTGATTAAACGATTTGGGGAGAAATTTTTGCCTGCATCTTGAATGTCTGACGCCCTCTGTGGTTAAACTGTTGACAGGAACAATGTTTGAGTACAGAGTACATGTACAGTTTGATTGGACACCTGCCAGCCAATCATAATGAAAGATTTCTTTGGTGTAGTAAAGTAATTAACTTAGACAGTCTGTTATAAGTTATACAGTCTGGAATAGAATATTCTACATGCACTGTCAATATTATCGCCACCTCTCGTGTACGTTTAAATGCAGCTGAGCAAACAAAGCCAGGTTGTTCAGATCTAGGGGAATTAATGGTGCTGTTTTTATTATAGTTTAATAGAATTTACAATGTACAATATATTTCCCATCAGTATAATAGCCTTCCAACAAATACTTCCACTGTGAACCTTTCACTTTATACTCTTGTGTCAGAGAGGCGCTGACTCTGATGAATTTTGCAGCCCTTGCTTGTGGAGGTGTTGAATTGGATTGAATTATACAGTACATACTGTATGACAAAATGTTGGGTGTGATTCACAGTTGACAATACTTTCATGCTTGCAAGTAGACTTTGTAAAATGAGGCCATCAGTATCTGCACTGATATCAGGGGCCATATTCATAAAGCTTCCAGTACAAAGAGTTGCTCCTAGTGACAAAATTCAAAGAAAAGTCTTAGATTAATGAGGTTTTCTAAGAATTTCCCCTTACAGTTAAGACTAGATCCTGGTAAAGATAAAGGTTATTCACAAAGCATCTTAGCCCTTGAGAGAGCTCCTGAGGTAAAAACTGTTAGGAGCAGGGAGGAGGACTTTTAAGAGGCTTAAGAATTTCCTAAGCAGAGGGGAAAATGGAGGAAAGACAAAGAGGTGAAAGACAGTGAGCTAATGAAACGCTACAGATTAGATGGTGCAGGGATAATGTTTGTGGGTGATCTCGTTAGAGATGCGCTCACATCTCCCACCCAACACAATAACACTATAACACAAGCAATCACAGTTACTAAAAATATAACAACTATCAGCATGTGAACAGGCTACTGCACAAGTAGGCCTGTGTTTTCTAACATTTTTAAAGTATGGCTTACAATTTATTCCACAGAGATGTTTGTTACATATAATAGTATTCATAATGACACCATAGAGACTAAATTATGTGATTAGGCATATCGATTTCACTGTCCATTCTAAGCCCATTATCACTTATTTGTTTTTTTGATCAACCAATCACACCTTTTAAAAGAATGTGTCATACCTATCAACGGGGTCAGCCACACCTCCTCACTAAGGTCAAAGTTTCTGTCCCCTCCTTGCTCAGAGTGCTCTGAGAATTTTCCTAAATCACTCCTAAGCTAGGACTCCTCTCTAGAAATGTTTAGGCTAAGTTAGGAGCTCTTAGAGTATTCTCAGAATGTTTGTGAATTCGGCCCCAGGACTGTAGCCGTTGTGTCACTCTGATTCTCTGAAGAATCCAGTATCAGATCTGTGGCATCACATGTCCCAAGCTACAAAGTTGGAACAAGACAGGGGCATGACTTGAAAATTGTATTCTTCTATGTCATCATTAATATGTGACATCAATGCTTTACTAAGAGAGCCAGGTAAATAAAGGAATCTCCCAAACTGTTGTTCTGTCATTAGTTTTGCTGCAGGTTAAAGTTAAGAAGAAGGGTTTTGTTGTCTGGAATGAGTCTCCTCTTAAACTACCACTAGACTACCATTAGACATCATTGTATGTACTGCACATATGACATTCAGGCGACAGAGTGGAACTCACAGCTCACATCATTTCAGTATTTCTTAAAATGAATACATGGACCAGGAAAACCAGGACAGCTGATTCACAAGTCCATTAGTCATTGAAAAGCAAAGCACTTTTCCCCCTACACAATTAATGAAACAGTATATTAGAACATCAGTTTATAATACTGCAACCATTTTTTTCCTCAATTTTTTATGTTTAACTAGGTGCTGGAAACTGTGTGTGTGTGTGTGTGTGTGTGTGTGTGTGTGTGTCTGACCTGTTCTTCCTGAGCAGTCTGCGAACGATCAGGATGATGAAGACGATGAAGAGGAAACCAACTACAGCTGTCAGACCCAACAGCCAGGGCTGAATAGTCACTGACTCAGATCCTGCTGCTATGCGGATGCCAGTCTGCACACCTGACACACACACACACACACACACACACACACACACACCACTGTGACCATTAAAGTCCAGAAGAGATTGGAATTTGGTGATAAGTGCTATGACTGCTGCACTTTAAAACTGATTTACTATATAGTGAAGTGGGAACTGATGGTGTGCTTTATCTGACAGCAAATAATAACTGCACTGTCATATTTGAGATGAGTGCACTCGTTCACTTTTTTGAGCCATGTTGAAGACAAACATTAGTCACACTGTGATGGACAGTGAGCTCTTTTCAATCAGAATCTAAATTTGAACTAAACCATTGGCCACTTTTAGCATGAGCTGAGATTTTGAGTAAAGGTGCAAGAAAGTCAAGTTTACAAGATTGAGAGGAAAAATGCATAAAGTCAAAATATTTACAGAAAATGTTGTTATATTTGAGAGAAGTTGTAATTTTACAAGGAAACATTGTAATGTTATGACACAAGTGATATCATTTTGAGAACAATGTCACAGTGTTTTGAGACATAGTACACATTGGCAGGTTAACAACAAAGAGAAACATAAAATGTTATTAGCACACATTATTCACATTATATCAGAGGGGGTTCACTGAATGATTTTACCATTATTGTTTCTTATTGGAATGGGGCACACACAAACACATATAACTCCATATTTATATACTGAGAGATGGAATGGATGGAAACAGAATAGAAACGTGTTACCTTTGTTAGCTGAGCAGCTGGTGACAGACAGCAGCGCACACAACACAAGAAAAGACAGATTCATCCTGAATATAGTAGACCAAGTCGACTCAACACGGTACACCAGGACTGGACCTTCAGCTCAAGTGGACTGCTGAGAAACACACACACACACACACACCTAACTCTAATTGTGGTCAAAGTTCAGTAGTTACAGCAATCTAGGTGTGTATTATCTGCTGTTACACTCATCAGCAGTTTTCAGTCAGTTCCTGTATACTACATACTACATACACATGAAAAAGAATACAAGAGTTCACAAGCTCTGATTGTCTCATTTTCTGTCAGAAGCGGGAGTGACTGAAAGTGTTAATTCACACCACCACACATGTTTTATCACAAACTAATTTCTGGCCTTTGAATCTGGAGCCTTCAGACCCTCCGAGGGTCTGGGGCCCAGAGGCAGTTGTCCACTTCGCCCAGTTGGTAATTCAGCCTTGCATATACTGGTAAAAACACATAACAAAATACAAGAGTAACATTTACAATAGGGATGCACCGATCCAACTTTTCCTTCGATTCCGATACCTCAGCTCAGGGTTCCTGTGGACATAGAGTACCAATCCCATACCAGTGCTCTCTTTTTTCCAAATTTTTAAAATCTGTATACCTCACTGCATGTAAGTCACTGGGATCATTTTCATGTAAGGTCATATGTTGCCAGGGGATTCGTGTGGTGCTATAAACCATGATTTCAGGGGTTAATTATTAAACCACAAAAAATGATGTGGTGTGAAGATGAAGTACAAGGCATGCCCATGAGGAGTATTTTGATATAATTTGTGCAGTTACAGTCATGTGAAAAAATTTGTGAAAAGTGATTTAATTGCAGGTAAACAACAAAAATTAACCTTGTTTTACTCATTAAACAAAAGATAACAAAAATGCATATTCTAACTGAGGAAAAAGTTAGGACACCCTACCCCCTAATAGCTAGTGTTGCCACCTTTGGCTGAAATAACTTCAGTGAGACGCTTCTTGTAGCCATCTACCAGTCTCTGACATCGGTCTGAGGAAAGTTTGCCTCACTCCTCAACGCAGAATTCTTTCAGCTGTGAGATGTTTGAAGGGTTTCTTGCATGTACAGCCCGTTTCAAGTCACCCCACAGCATCTCAATGGGATTAAGATCTGGGCTTTGACTCATCCATTCCAGGACTCTCCATTTCTTGGTTTTCAGCCAGTCCTTGGTGGATTTACTGGTATGTTATATGGGTATATGGGTCATTGTCATGTTGCAGGGTCCAGTTCCGCTTCAGCTTTAATTTTTTTTACAGATGGTCTCACATGTTCCTCAAGCACCCTCTGATACACGGTAGAATTCATGGTGGAGTCTATGATGGCGAGCTGGCCAGGTCCTACTGCAGCAAAGCCTCCCCAAACCATGACACTTCCACCTCCATGCTTCAAGTTGGTATGAGGTTCTTTTCCTGGAATTCTGTATTTGGTTTACGCCAAACATGTCCTCTGTTCTGGTGTCCAAATAATTCAATTTTAGACTCATCTGTCCAAAGAACATTATTCCAGAAGTCCTGGTCTTTGTCTACGTTCTCTCTGGCAAACTTCAGTCTGGCCTTCATGTTTCTCTTAGAGAGCAAAGGTTTCCTCCTTGCACACCTCCCTTGAAAGTTAAACTTGTGCAGTCTCTTTCTGATTGTAGAGGCATGCACTTTCACATCAACAGTAGCAAGAACCTGCTGTAGGTCCTGTGATGACATTTTAGGGGTTTTGGAGACTTCTTTTAGCATCTTCTGGTCTGCTCTCGGGGTGAACTTGCTTGGACGGCCAGACCTGGGTATGTTGGCAGTTGTTTTGAATGTCCTCCACTTGTAGACTATTTTCCGGACAGTGGAATGGCTGATTTCAAATTCTTTTGAGATCTTTTTAAATCCCTTACCAGACTCATAAACTGCTACAATCTTCTTTCTGATGGCCTCAGACAGCTCTTTCGATCTCACCATGGTGTTCACTCTCACTTCAACAGTCAGGAGCACACCAAACTAAATGTCTGAGGTTTAAATAGGGCAAGCCTCCTTCAAAATGCTGAGTAACGATGTTCTAATCATGTGCACCTGATGTGATACACGTGTGTGTGATTTTAGCCATTTTAAGTGGGAATAATTGTGGGGGTGTCCTAATTTATTCCTCACCAGAAATTGCATTTTTTTAAAATTACATTTTACAGAAAGTTTTAAAAAGTATTTTCTTCAGTTTTAATTGTTTAGTTATATTACTTGAATCTCTCAGTATTGTTAAAATTGATATTAAATATCCATATGTCCAAATATGTTCAAAAAAACACAGGCTTTCATAGGGTGTCCTAATTTTTTCACATTACTGTATGTGGCAAGTCGGATTGAAGAGATAAAGCTTTTATTCTGAAGGATTCTGAACGGAAGAGTTATTTTGTTGCTCCTGGCGGGCGGAACACGCAGAGTTTGGGTGTGGAGGTAAACACTTAGCTCAGTGCTACAAGGACTCATTTTACTAAACATTTTTACAATGTCTCGATTCAAAAGAGATGATAAGGTGGACTATCTGGCGGGCTTCAGGACGGAAAAGACAGAACCGACTATTCCAAACGGTCTGCTAAAGGCAGCCAGGAAAAGCGGCCAGCTCAACCTGTCCGGCCGAGGGCTGAAAGAAGGTAATTTTCACTTATTAGCTACGTTAGCTTACATAGTTAAAGTAACGGTACCACTGAGAGCATAATTCTGCCTTTGAAATAAATTAAAATGTCAAATGTTTGTTCAAAATGGTGCATACCAATGTGGATATAACGCTTGGATTGAAATACAAAAAGAAAAAGGCATTCATTCAAGATTAGTGTTTACATTTCGATCGAGACACTGATGATTTAATAAATATTCCTCATAATACTGCAGTTTAATTTTAGGTATATTCTTCTTGTTTTGGAAAAATGATTTGAAAGTTTTTTTCTAATCTAAACTATGCTTAATTTATTTAAATATAGCCAGTGTATATTTTTAAGTTATGTTCATGGAAGCATATTAAAACAGAATTCATGTGAAGTATACTTTCACATGAAAGTATACTTCATATATACTTTTATGTATTTTCATGTATTTTAATGATCAGGTTTCAACCACACTAAATCATACATGGTCATAGATGATCTGACAGGCTTGAATTGTGTGTAAGTCTCAGAATTCACTGGATGGATGTTCCCCATGAATATATTGTTCCTGTTCACCTTGACTTCAGCACATATTAGGAAAGCTGCAGTAGATCGTGGTAGAATAAATACATTTGGGTTTTATATTATAAGCTATATTATAATCTACCAATATGACTTTCACCAATTGAATTAGGGGGAGGGCCACCCTGCAGTGTTTCTTCTCCTGCTTTCACATTGCCTCTTGTGTGTAGAAGAACACATTTTCAAAAAGTAAAGCCTCCTGTTCTTTGAGGGATTAACTGTCACTGTAGTACTGCCAGAAAGCCTTTCTAACATGCGGTTAATGTTTTGAAACGGTTGCAGACAGTTTGGTTAGGTGCTGGCAGCAAAACTATGTAGGTTTAGGAAAGGATCAAGGTTTGGGTTCAAATAAGTTAACCTTGACTCTTGGTTTCACACGGGACACGAACAGTGGTCTTCTGTGTCAAAGTCTGGTGTTTGACCCATCCATCCATCCACTCCGACCTCCTCGCTACATGGACTTTGTGACTCTACTTCACCTGACTTTCTAAAGGCTTTCTAGCAGAAAGCCCAGAAGGCAAACTTCTCCCATGTGCTGTTGTAGCTGCTAATGAAGCAGCGAAAGCTGCCCTGTGACAACTGCATAAAGATAATGCTGAAAATCATAATTGTTTCCCTTTAACCAGTTGAATGAGTGAGTGTGTGTGTGTGTGTGTGTGTGTGTGTGTGTGTGTGTGTGTGTGTGTGTAATAATAACCATATCCACACGTGTCTCAGTCCCTCAGAACGTGTATCGTTTAAACGTTGACACACCAGAGGAGGCCCAGCAAAATGTGTCATTTGGTGAGTCCGATCGCTGGTGGGAACAGACTGACCTCACCAAACTGCTGCTCTCATCCAATGAGCTTACACAACTGTCTGATGACATCAGACTACTGCCTGGACTCACTACACTGGATGTAAGTAACACCAACTCAGTCAGGAAGAAACCTGACTCAGTAACTCATCCACCAAGTAATACACAAATCCTACATGTGCCACTGTTGGGCTCGCAGTTAATTGTTTTCTCCCGCCATATGGGGGTTTCCTCTTCTGGTTCATGTGTGGTAGTTGTTGTTATGTCTGTTTCTGCCTGGCTTTCAAGAATCAAACTAAAACTAACAGATCTAACTAAATTAAAACTAAACTGAAAAACAAAAAAAATCTGAAATGGTCTAAAAACAGAAACACATTTTAATTGGTGGATCCAAAATAACATTCATCTGGAATAAATTGACCCAGAGCTCCTGTAAAGTGGTCCTAGACCAACTCATTAACTTTGTAACTATAGAACCTGCTATGTACAGAGTCACTGAGTAAATACATCCATTTTGGCTGCCTTTTATTACTTGTAGATATTGATGAAAGTAGTGTTACTATGAGACATCAGCAGCATTTATCAAAGTGATGAGGTCATTTTAATTCTAGCTGTTAAACTAAAATGTTCATTTTGCTCTGGCAGCTCCATGACAACCAGCTGAACAGTTTACCTAGTGCTTTAGGAGAACTGCAGGAGCTCCAGCAACTGCGGCTCAGGTACACACACGCGCGCGCACACACACACACACACACACACACACACACACACACACATTGTCAGTATAATATTTGATGTCTCCAAGCTTATAAATTGAATGTTTTAGCATGATGCGATGATGTTTTTGTCATAGAATAGCTTAGATTTAAAAACTTAAGACATGTTCACTTAATTTAGCCAAGTATTGCCCAGTGAGAGGAACTCTTGATGGAGTTATACTACTCCATCAAGGTATTCTGTTGGTGCCACTGTAGGTGTTTTGGTATAGGAACTGATTTAGTTGCTGCTGACGGTTATAGTACATAGCATAACACTAGATGGATGTCAAACATTATGAGTCACTTTGTGACTCTTCAGTCCTTAAATCGGGAGCAACAATAGAAAAGAGGGGGTAGACTGTTTTATGACTCAAATGGAACACTTTCTATCTGAGTGTAAATGTCACTTCACAGATATGGAGAAACTTTTAAAATATTTACAAGAATCATCCAACAAACTAAGAACTACAGCAAAAATGGGCAAAAGACATACACTGTCTTTCTATGAAACTGAACACAGTTGGACAACTAATGATTAGAACGTACTACAACAAAAAAACAACTGCATACTTGATGAACAGGCTGACAGCAGTTGGAAACATAGCGGTTAGTGACGCCAACTGAGAGGATAATCGGGGGCTCTCTCCCATCCATCATGGACCTCTTTAACAAACACTGCGTCTGCCGTGCAACCACCATTGTTGCAGACTCTTCCCACCCCTCCAATGGAGTGTTCACCCTCCTGGTCCCAGGTACCGGAGCATCCGGGCTGCCACTGACAGGCTCTGTAACAACTTTTTCCACCAGGCAGTCAGGCTCCTCAACATGTTTTCTAAGTTGTCTCTGCCATCAATCTGAATTGTGTTGTCAAACTCACACATATACTGTAGCCTGCATTATTTTAGCTGATTGTGTCAGTGATCACAACTAAGAATCCATCATTTTCATCATGACATGTTAACAATATTCCTATGAATGCATAATTGCACAAAATTTAACTGATTTCGATAAAAAACCAAGTGGGACTAAATACTGAGGGAAAAATCAATGAAAAATGTATCTATGATTTTAAAACAAACTAAAATCTGTTGTGTGTTTGTTCTCCTGTGTGGCCAGTCACAACCAGCTGAGATCACTGCCAGTGGAGGTGTGTACTCTGCAGAACCTCCGTAGCCTCACACTCCAGCAGAACCTGCTTGAGAGCCTGCCAGAGGTACTGGGACAACTGGAGAACCTGACAGAACTGGTAACTGTATATAGTGTATTATACTCCCACCAGGCTCTTTCTACTGTGTTGTGTGATTGGGTGACGGAGGTGTCCTGTCGGTTGTGATTGGTTGAAGGACCTGTCCAACAACCATCTGAAGGGCCTGCCCTCCAGCCTGGGCCGTCTCACCTGTCTTCAGAAACTGAATCTATGTCACAACAACCTCAGCTGTCTGCCTGACAGCCTGGCCCAGCTCACAAGTAAGAGCAGCTATACTGCATGTCAGCTTTTCAGCTTCTTTCGCTTTTCACACGTAATGTATCGTAAATGATCAGATAGTGGCCTTTATTTACCTCAACAGTAGAAAGCACCAGGCTTATATTAGAGAAAGGCCTTCATTTATATTTTTTGATGTTATCATACTTTAGTTTAATTTGCTGGTAAGACTTTTTTCTTATAACGTCTTCCATGTTTACCTATTGTCTTGATAATATCAGTATAATGTCAATTTCCACAGCATTAATTCCATCGTTCCATCTTTTTTTAAACAAATACTGTTGTCAATGACTTTTTATTTCCAGGGTGCTTTTACATTTCTGTTTTTTGATTTTTTTGTGAAGCTGCTGTCAATGAAACTTAACACTTCCTGCACAGATGTTTCACATAAAAGCCTTCCAACGGCTACAAGGGCATAATCTCCTCCTAGCAGGCTTTGAATTTGTAATATCTGCAAAAAGCAGGGTTCCCACGGTCATGAAATTCCTGGAAAGTTATGAAATTAGAGTAACTATTTTCCAGGCCTGTAAGAGTTTAGAATTTACATTGTTATGGCTATTATTTAAATTTGTTCATAAAAATCCCAAAACATGTCTAATGTTATGCAAAATACATTCCTTGTATTACAAATTTAAAATCTAGTGCTGCGCTGCATGACAGTTGAAACATCAGTAGTATCACGTGATACACATTGGCGTATGTCTGAAGTTAGCAAGTGCTAGCAGCTTGTTTTTCTGCAAATGCCTGGGAAGTACATGTTTAATAACGTTTGGCTTTCGAACGACAAATTTAATACATGGCTCAGGAGAGAGGCAGACCCTAGCTTGTGCCCTGTGATCGCTACAGGAGGAAAAAAATGCGCTACAATATTTAGGATACCGGCCAGCGACAAGCGGGATAGTTGAAGCAGAAACTAAATCTTTTATTCTTCTATGAATTCTTTTATGAATGGAATGCAGCTTGTGCCATATATATCACATTGTCTGCTTTGAAAAATTCTCTGGCTCTTGGACAAATGTAGTTGATGACCCCTGATTTAGGTTATGTCAATATAATGGAAACAGTATCTATTGACCTCCATGTCTGCTGAAGTTCATGTGACCACCAAACACACAGCAAGCTGTAACTGTGGAATATGCTAATTTATCTATCTTGTCTTTCATAACGATGATCACGAGGTAAACAGTAGAAATATTCTGTTCGTGTCACAAACTAATCCATCAGGAATGTGCGCTTGCATGCATGTGATTGGCCCAGGCAGTGCCTTGCAGGACGATGTTGCGTTGCAGCAAAAGTTGAGCCATGTTCAGCTTTTTTGCCAGATGACCCTTCGTTGTTGCCAGAGCCCTCTGCATTGGCACCCCATGCTGTGTCGACGGACTGGCTCAATTCAAATGAATGAGGGCTGCTTTTTTTCATACAGTCTAATAAACACACAAGTAGCACACCTTGTTGTGTCTGAATATACATGCTGAAGGTACTATACCTTGTCTCTGACAACACTTAAAACCTGAGAAGAGATTGAATTATTGTTATTGTTTATTACATTATCTCCATCACCTGCTGCCCTTTGATTATCAGCTGATAGAGATTCAATGCCTTACCTGCCACCTGCACTCCATTTAACTGGGTTTCCCCACCCTTGCCGCTATGCAACAAGCGGCATGCCGGCACGGCCAAATAGAGCTCAGCAAACGGCCGCACTGGAAGGCGGGGAGAAGAGCCTGCTGTCATGTCCTGGCTGCATCTCACTGCCTCCCCGATCTTTCTCCAAGAACTCTGTCTTTTGTGTGTCTTCATTGTCTCAACAGAGGAAGTGACAGAAGTAGTTGTGTGAAGAATAAACTGAGGGAAAAGTGTGTGAGAGAGGAGTTCAAACCCCGCCTACTTTGACACCTCCGCACACCTGTCCAATCACTGCATAAAGTTACAATTCTGACTTTGGAAAGGTGAGGGGGAACGGGGTTTCAGATGCTGTTCGACGGTCTAACAAGCATACTAAGGCCCTGAAACACTGCATTTGCGGAGCTGAAAAGTGCAGTTTTTTGTTCTATGAAAGAAATCTATCAAAAAACCTTGACCTGCTGCCCAGCCCTGTAAGAATATCTGTTTGACTGAGTTCTGACTTGATTTGACAGATGTTAAGCTGCTGGACTGCAGCAATAACCAGTTGACTGAAATTCCTGCCAGCCTATCAGAGATGCTTGCTCTGGAGCAGCTCTACCTCAGACACAACAAGCTCCGCCTCCTCCCAAAGCTCCATGCACCAATGCTCAAGGTAACCATAGCAACATGAGAGTTTTCCCAGGTCTAAAGCTAATTTGTGGTGTGAATAATGTTAATAGTGTTACATTTACTGAGCTTTCTGTGTGTTGTTTCTGATAAAGAGGTACAGCAGACTAGGAGTGCTGTCATCTGAGGTGTACTGTCAAAGTCGGCAGCAAACTGAAAAGTGATTCTTACAGTTCAAGAAGTATAGAAGTTAGTTTGGCCATGTGTTGCATAAGAGCAGGGATTGTGGGTAATGTCTAATAAATGAAGTTGCCTTGCAAATATGATTCAAATAATTTTCTTCTTTTTATTTAATTTATGAGTCAAATACCCAGTTTACTTAAAAAATATATGTATTTTACAAGCTTATTGATGATACTGATTGATTATTGATAATTAACATGGCCAGTGACTAATTAAGGAATTTGTATCCCTATTTTAGGTCTGGGAGTGTCAACACTTGCATCTACATTGCCTTAAATGTTGTTTATATATTATAACCCCAAGAAATATAATTCTGTGTGCGTGTGTGTCTGTAGGAGTTGTATGTTGGGAACAACCAGATTGAGCAGTTGGAGAAAGAGCAGCTGGCCTGCCTGACAACCGTGTCTCTTCTAGAACTCCGAGACAACAAAATCAAAACCCTCCCTGAACAGATCACCTTACTGAGCACGCTCACACGCCTCGACCTCGCCAACAATGACATTACCAGGTAGGTCACTGGCATCATGACACCATGACCTACTATAGCAGTTAACTTTTTGTCCCATGAGCTAAATGAAACATCCAGCCTGTAACAAATATAACCAGTTCACACTTTCATCATTCACTGCTCACACGGATTTCACCAGGTGGATTCTAGAATTGGCTACATTTATGTACACATGTACTCCTACACTATTTTGTATTTTATCTGTATGTTATGTGATCGCACTAAATTATTTGAGTTTGATGGGACATGTAGGCATGCAGGCACACTGTTGGTGTAAACTAATAGCTTACATTGTTGAGTCTTCTAGATCAAATGTTTGCAACAAAGACTTCAGAAAATATTCACCAGTACATACTGTCAGTACACTGTCATCACCTGAGTTTCCGGTATTTTCATGGAGCTATCTCTGTCAGTCTTCCAGCGTCTCTCAGCCTGCTGCCTGATCTGAAGGTGCTACTGTTGGAGGGAAACCCTCTGCGAGGAATCAGGAGGGACCTGCTCACTGTAGGTGACACACTGAGGACACAGAGCATGCACAGTAGAACAGACTGGAGAGGGAAGGAAGATAATGCAGTGGTAGTCAAGCCTGTACAAATACAGAATCTGAATCGCAGTATTGGCAAACTATTAATACACTGTTAAACACAGTTGTGTTTTACTTTACTAAGTAAGTATCTAAATCTTATCTAGATGTTAATGTTACATTGAAAACACATCTTGACAAAAAGACATAAAGTAAGTAAAAATATAAAACAATAGATTGTGTAAGTATTAGAATAGCTGGGGGGGGGTACAGGGAGAGATGAGGGCTATGGACTAGACAGTTTACTGTATCACAGTAACCTCCATGTAAAGACTTGCACATTTGCCAGTAAAGACTGTGGTCTTCTAGGAAAGGTTCCTTTATACAGCTGCTTATTTATAAGGAGTTGTATAAAGGAACCTTTTTAGCTTTAAAATGCTTTGCTTTTTGCCATGAATCACATCAATACAGTCATACATTGCACACTGCATTTTAGTGGATGCAAACCAGAAATTATAACCGTACAGTACAGCTGTTGCAGTTGAGACGTTTGGAGATGATTCTGTATTTATGTAATTTCAGTGACCTGTTTCCATGTAAAACCTTCAAATCAGCTGGTCATGTTCACATACTGCTTCACTACAACAAACATTCATATTAGTATTCTAACTGCTCATACCCCTCTTTTGTTGTCCTCATCACAGAAAGGAACCAATGAGCTTCTGAAATATTTAAGAGGAAGAATTAAAGGTACAGTTCACCTCTTGTGCTGACTTGAAACAGTTTTGTTCACTGAACGTACAAGGGCTGAAATGGTTCCTTCAAAAACCTGCTCAGTGTACGCACAGGTTGACTCAGTGACTCTGTGTGAGCCACATCAAAGACAAATTTTCGTTGCCTTGCGATGGACAATAACGTTTTTCTGACTCTGATTTTAATTGTTTCAGCAAAGGTCATAAACCCAAAAAATGAGAATGATTTCTGGTTCCCATGTTGGTCCAAATTTCCCATCAGTGTTTATCTATTTCACAGAGAATAAGTGCAACACCAGGTTATTCTTCTTACATGTGTGCCAACATCACTGGTGACAACAGCAACAACAGAAACAGGCATTTCTTAAGTTATCTTAATTATCTGAACATGAAAGTGAATTATTGAACTTGTAATCGGTATGATTGACAAAATAATCTCTGATCCAGGTCCACCAACTAGCTTTTTTGGAGCTTAACCGCATCTCAAGGTCTTCATCAGTAAGTGCAAGGGAGGTCCATAGCGGTTGGCACTCAGGGCCAACAGGTACAAGGAGCAGATGATGAGAATTCCACCCAGACTTCTGACCAGGGCGCACACACACACTGTTAAATCAACAGGGACTGCCAGAAGCATCCCAGTGGGACTCCCTTACGCAGCAGGACTGTCAGAACATCTCATCAGTGTCACAGAAAGTCAGCACTTACTACAAACCATTCGACACCTTAAGATCTCTGCTGGTATATGCTAAAGACACGACCAGGGGGGTCGTGAGAGGAAGACTGGAGTGGTGTAAGACACCACAGATGGCGGCTGTCAGAACCACTCTTTGCATCATAACTTGATCCATTGTGTCCAAAAAGAATTAAGAAGTCTTGCTTGAAAGCTGTGTCTGTAGTTTTGTGCCATTCATGTGGCAGCCAGTTCAGTCAGAGAAGGCCTCGAGCATCCATGCTTTATGGTCCAAAAAGGCAGAAGCCTGAAAGCCTTATATGCTGTATGCACCTAGTGAGCAGCTTTCTTTGAAATGGGGCGCCATCTTAGAATACAGTATCCAGATCTCTTAACACATCCTGAAACAGCAAGGAGCCTGGACAAGAGACTGAATGAAGTGGAAACAGACAACATGAGCTGTCCGTGAACACCAGACCAAAACTGCTCACAGCATCCACTGGGAAAAGGTCAAAGGTCATCGACCAGGAACCCATGTGATTGAAGTTCTACACTTAGGTCATGTGATGACACCTGAAACTGTGGTATGCGATTTAAAGTTCTAAAAAAGCTAGTAAGTGGACCTGAGGTTGAGATTATATCTTAATGTGTGTTGGAGGTTTAAGTTTCACTCAATTGAGTGTAAATTCAAGCACTGACAAAAGTAGTGAGAACTTTTGAGATATATTGTATCATTTTCTCATCTCAGATAGAAGCCACCAGCTGACCTTCTTCTATCTCAAATCCACCTGAACAGAAATCTACAAGATTCATTACATTTCTTCAATTAATCAAATATTTGATAATAGATTAATTATAGCGATTATAAATAGAAAAAAGTCAATTGTGTGTGTTTGTGTTGTTTGCAGAGGAGCCAGAGAGAGCAGATGAAGGACCTACAGCTATGACGTTACCCAGCCAGGCCAGGGTCAATGTACATAACATTACAACTCTCAAGTTACTGGTGTGCAGGTTAGTAATACACACTTGTTTCTGTATTTCCCAAAAACAAAGTCAAGAAAAAAGGTGTCACTCCATCAACAACAGCAAAAGAATCATCTCGTGTGTTCATTCTTTGGGTACATTTATTTGTAACCAATAGGCTGACAAATCTGCTGACACGTTTTGACACGAAGCCTTCATCAGAGCATGGTTATGTACTTGGACATAATATAATCATAGTATTTGTACTTGTTAACACTAGCTTGTTATACAGCTGCAACCTTGGTTTTGTCACATACAGTGTTGAAGCAGCTGATTGTTCCAGGTTACTGCCTTCAATCTTGTAAAGAGGACAGTGAATTTCAGTTTTAAAGGTGCATCAATAAATATTTAACCACCAGGGGGCAGAAAGACTTCACGTCAAGGGCCCGTTTCACAAAAGTGATTTCTCATCAGTGCTTACGCACCAAATGGCAGGTGAATTTGAGTCCTGCAGTGGGCTCGCATGCTAATGTGTGGGTCACGAGTATGCTGTTTGTTTTGATTACTGATATGTGTCAAACGGGGCAAGAGAAAATTATCTCATGTTGCAAATCCCAGCTGGCGTGTTGCAAATTTTGTGAACGGGCCCCTGGCTTACAAACATGGCTCTGAGATCCATCCATCCATCCCCTACACTGAGTCTCCTGTTCAGGGTCATGGGTTTGATGCTGCTGCATACAGTTTATACTGTGTACAGTTATAGTTGGATCAGACATGTTGGAAACAAACTCCCAGGTTAGACAAACATATTTGGAAGTGAAAACAAAGGTGAATGATAAAATTAATATTCAAACAGTCTGATGTAACTAGAGCCCGATATGTCTGATATTAACAGCTGATATTAGCTTATCATTGATATTTTGGTATCAGCATATATGTTAACCTATCATTAACAAGGAATGTCAAAAATATGTCGTCTTCATTACACCAGAGACCACTGTCAAGTTTATTCTTACTCTGTAAAATTTTATTTTACTTCTTATTTATGTATTTATTTATTAGTTTACAATAACGGGTTATAAAAAGGGTTATCTTATCCAAAATGTTTGTTATGTAATTATGGGGGGAAGAAGAACAAATTTTGGCCAGTCTATTGTTATCGGACATCAGTGTCGACCTCAAAAATCCAGTATCCAGAAGGCCTTCCTGCTTCAGCTTTGACCTACTGTACTTTCTCTCTAGTTGTGTGCACAGTTTTCCTGTGCGATGAGGAATTATTAGTGACATTTCAGGTGTGCTTACTTTCAGTTTGACCTCCAAATAAAGTGGTTTAGATAAACTGGATAAACTGTTTGTTTCCAATCAGTATGTTTCTGATCGTCTGACTGCTTGTTTCGACCCGTCAAACTTCTTTTTAGTCAGTGTTTATATCATAATGTTGCTTATGTTGCTGATTATTGTTAGTTGTAACTTTGTGTGTGTTTGTGTTCAGTGAGAAGCAGGCAGTTAGTATTCCAGATGAGCTGTTTGATGCTGCAGTAGATCAAGGTGTTACCACTGTTAACTTCAGCAAGAACCAGCTGACCTCCATACCTCCCAGGTATACACACACAGCCACACTCTGACATCATCACTGTGTGACGAAGATCAAACATTTGTTTCACAACAAAGGCACAGATGATTGGCAGACTAACCACACGTGTGTTGTGTGTGTGCAGACTGGTGGAGTTCCAATCCTCAGTGTCAGATATCAATCTGGGTTTCAACAAACTGATCTGCTGTTCTCCTGACATCTGCAAGTTACTGCAGCTGATACATATCGACCTCAGGTACACACACACACACACACACACACACACCAACACACTTTAAGTGTATTTCCAATTTAAGACTGCTCTATAGAACTCAGTTATGCATACTGGCATTGTACAAAGTTCTGCTTACGCAGTATTAACACTGCAACTAATGGTTATTTTATGAATTAATCTGCCCATTCATTTCTCGATGAATCGAAAACTTTCCCAGAGTCCAAGGTGACGTCTTCACGTGTTGTTTTGTCTAACAGTCCAAAACCCCATGATAAAAAACTGAGAAAAGCTGCAATTGGCTCACATTGCAGAGGGTGACGCTACAATACTCATCAGACCATCGGTCTCCCTACATTTTTAGCTGTTATTTATGTCTGCTGCTTGCAGTTTGAATATCCAGCAAAATACTTTACATACAGCATATAAGCAAATAAAAATGAAATAAGTCCCATCCTAATGTTTTGTTGTTTTTAACTCTGTTTGGGTGCTGTCACATTGTATAAAACAGGCAGCAGAATTCTATATTGGAACTGATGATTTGATTTTATTGGATTTAAGAGGATCTACAGAGTTGATTAGAGTAGTGAGAAGTGGGAGTGACGTGAGAGTCTCATGATGATCGTTAATGAAGCCATGGAGATAAACATTCATCTGCACAGTTGTAAAATCCATCACTTGATATCATTATTATTATTATTATTATTATTATTATTAAGCCATTACGAAACATTTCCGTAAAGGAGAATTATGATTGAATGCCAAAAAGCCGTTACTTTAACAGACAGATGAAGCCAGCAGTGTTACAGATTGTGTGTCTGAACCGGACTTAGGAACAGATAGGAATAGGATTTTAATATAGAACCAGTAAAGGGGTTAATATTGTATTTATGTCCTGCCTTTTTTCTTTCAGGAATAACCAGCTGAGTGATTTACCATCTGAAATGAAGAACTTAACGAAACTATGCTCCATTATCCTCAATTACAACAGGTAACTCACTGTTTCAGGACCAGTTTAACTCGTTAGCTACTGCAGTTTCATTTTATCGGACAAACTGGAGAGTTTCAAAATCAGCATCAAATGGCTGTCTGAGGTCTCCCACAGCATAATCAAAGTGTTTTCTTTATTTAAAAGTGTTTGTCAAATTTTTCATGATGTCCCATCAGGCTCATGGATGTTTTGCACTGTGTGTGTGTGTGTGTGTGTGTGTGGGTGTGTGTTTTACTGGTGACACACAGCATATCAGCTGTCCTATAATGTGCAGGAAGAATTGGGTAACAGTCAAAGCACCTGATGCCTGCTGCCCCAATAATAGATCTATTGCGACATCTAGGTGTCACAGCATGACTGATAGAAATCACACCAATAGATGATTAATATGCATTTGTTATTGGGGAAAAAAACAAAAGGGGGGCAATAAAAACAAATGCTCTGCTGATATTACAGGACTAAAAGGACACATTTTTTGAGAGGCGTCCATTTTTTTCCCTGATATTAACTTGGAACAGAAAAGAAGAAGAATAGAAGTGTTGATTGATATGATTCATTAATGTTTCATATTAAACAAACATCTAATAATTTAAATTTTAGGAATAAGTATGAATAACTATAGAGCTGTTGTTGCTGATACTCCTTTCCATGGGTACTTTCCCTAAACTACAGTATAGTAATAATATTAATATTAAAATAATGCTGCTTCCACAGCAGCCTGGTCGTTCATTTCACTATCCCATCAGATCAGCTGACCAAACAAAAAACGTCTGTGTAGAATACACTTGTGGTTCCTCGCTCCTCGCCTCCTCGCCTCCTCTCTCCTCGCCTCTGAGGGATTGGACCATGATGATGTTAGACCTGGATCAATTTCCGGGTCACGGGCCTGGGGAGCGAGGATGGGAGGATGCAGAATTAACTGAATGGAAAGCACCTATAGTGAATCAGTCAGCTGGACTGTCTCCTGCACTTTGTACGCTCAAAGTCTTTGTACTGATCACAGGTTCAAGTCCTTCCCTGAAGTCCTCTATCAGATAGTTTCCTTGGAGACGGTGTTGCTTGGTAACAACCAAGTGGGCGGGGTGGACCCTTGTCGTCTGATGAAGTTGGTTCATCTGTCAACACTGGATCTGTCAAACAATGACCTGCTGAACATCCCTCCTGAACTGGGCCTGTGTACCAGCCTCAGGTATGGAGCACACCTGAGCAAACAAACACAAGTCTGCACACTGTCCTGTCTCCCAGCATGCCTTTGTGTCTGAACTCCTCAACTGCAGCACAACACCAGCTGCTGTCTCCAGAGTTCTGTGATAGAGGATAATGACACTGGTACTGTTCAGTATTTTGTCTGTGCGATGTTCACTGCATTCTAGGAGTCATATTATGATCATGAAATGTAACTGTTGGTAGTTCCTTACGTTTCCCCTCGGAAACCTACAAAAAAAGTAGAATGAAGTCATTCAGCTGCGTTTTCAGTGCAGCGAGTCCCTAATCCAGCAATTTATTTGTGTTTTGTGAAAGTTGGATTTAAAAAATCCGAGTGAAAATCCCATACACTATAAACTGAAGTCTGTGTTGTCCCTCAGGTGTCTCAGCCTGGATGGGAATCCTTTCCGCACACCCAGAGCAGCCATCGTGGCCAAAGGGACGGATGCAGTGTTGGAGTATCTCCGCAGCCGCATACCTACATGACCCCTGACTTCAGCTGAGACAGAGTCTTTTTGGGGCCTGCAATTCTTCTTTTTTTTTTTTTTTTTTTAAATCAGTGTTGACGTTTAAATGCATGATGAATGCGTGATGAATATTTCTGGACAATCAGATTCGAGTCATCAAGTGTGACTGAAAAGAACCAATGACAAAGCCACTTTGCTTAATAAAGTTGTTGCTAAGAATTATAAGCAGTGGTGTGAATTGGTGTAGTAGCAACACATCATGGCCCAGTCCGAGCTCTGTAAGAACTTTTCACAACCTCCGTCACAAAGTGCTTCACAAGCCCATTAAAACAACACAACAGCTGTAAGCAGCTATAAAACCTAAACGAGTTTTGTCAGCTAATTAACAGTCAGCCAACTCTTGCAAGTAGTTTTGTGTTAACTCACTTGTGTTTAAAGAGGTACTACACATCTTAAACGTGTTTTTTGAGCTGTAAATGATATGACTGTACTGTGATGAAACACATCAGTACTGGTGTTAATATTGACATTTCTTACCAAATGTATAAGCAAGGCCAACGCTGACATAGAGTCAACCAGTTGGGACCTGTCTACATCATGAAATGTATATAAAAAAAGACTAATCAGCCTCAGTCAGTCTGTGCAGGTGTAGACCGATGGATGGAAATGGGAAATTAAGCAAGGTTGTGAAAGCACTTACGAAGCAATTAGTGTCAAAACAAAATTAGAAGTAATTTAGCCTATATTTAGTGTGAATCAGAATTATTTTATTCAATTTTCCTAGTTAATATCTCTACAAATAAACTAAACCTGAAACCTGATTTCCTAACAGCCTGTTCACACTAGCCATAATTGTTGCCCAGGTCAGGACTTTTATTTGCAGACAATACACCTGGTTTGTATTTTCATCTGTTCTTAAATCAAGAACACCTCAGGGAATGACTGTCATACGGAAGTGCAGCTTTTGCTCTTCATAATGAACATGTAATCACTCATTTGAACTGACATTCTACACACAGACATGTAGAACTCCAGGCGAAGGTGAAGAGACTTTAAAGGACAATTCTGTCAGCTTGATTTATTCATCTGGATCATCTAGCCGCTCTTCTCCATGTCACTTCAACAGCAGCTTACAGCTAACAGCTGTAGAGTCCTTTTTTATTCACATCACTCACTGCTACACTTGTGCAGTGTGAGAAGATACAAAGATGGTATGATATACATAGCCTCCAGTGCACTGACTGTTTTGAACAAACTTTATTGAAACTCAACCAGGACAGGCGTAACACGATAAGCTGAATGTTTTTAAAAGGAATGGATGAAGAGTCTCTAACAGTTAATCTGCCAGTTTGTTTTACAGTCCTCAAGCATGTGGCGTATTAACCAGTTATCTTTAGATAACTTACCAGCTTTAATCCACGAGCACAACATCCAGGAGCTTCATGAATGTGATTTCCTGCTTGTCCAAACAGAGAAATCAGCTGTGATCTGATTTTTAATTTTAAACTGTGGAGTCACATCTGAACACTTCTCTCTGTTGAAAAGATTCCACATCGCTCATCACTGATTCTCTTCTTTCTTTTTAGGGCAGGTAGATACAACCTCTGACAGGTAGAAACTAACACAGTTACAAACAAACCGATCAAATGACTGTTTATTGTTCAACAAAATAGCACAGACATAAAAACATTAAAATCTGGCCATGACAGACAGACAAATAGAGACAGACGGACAGCAGAAACTACAGCCTTAAAATCTCATACAAACTGCCACTAATACACACTCAGCACTCTGAGCAGTGCTGAGTCACTGTAATGCTCCCATGTGACTACAGGTCAACACACACCTTGTTCCTACTGACCCTAGAATCATATATTGTAGTAAAAGTAAGCCAGGGTGTGGGGGGATATGTGTTGTGTTGGACATGCTGCAGTGCCTCTGAGCTGTGTGATGATAGGCTGGATGCTTCTAGTTGGTTCATACAGAATGTGGACGGCTGATGTTGACGAGTCTGGATCTAAAAGTCTTCAAAGCACCACTTGATACCCAGAAAGATCACTGTTGCAAAATGGCCAACCTCCTTACAATATTTACAAAAATATAAAATGTAAATAAAAATACAAACAAATTCTCTTTTTAAAAGTATTCTTGTTAAGAAGGGAGGACTGAGGTGTTGAAGGTTTGCTGGAAAACTGGCTGTCTCTTGATGGTGTCGTCCTCCAGACAGAGCGGGCGTTGCAGACTCTACTTATCGGTCTTCTGTTTCTTGGTTTCAACTTCATCCTGGAAATAAGGAAGAACAAGGTGAGAGGTGCCATCTCAGGTAAATACAGCAATGTCTAGTAACCACACCTTTCATCTCCCTCTTCAAAAGTCTGGAGAAATGCAATCATGATGTGGGCTGTGCTGTGTTAAGGCCTCTATGGTGGTGCTAGATGCTGGGTTACCCACAAACAACTTTTTTTTTTTTTTTAATTTGATTGTTTTAGTTGATTGTCATGTTTTTGTGCTAGTTACTGGGAAATGATTAGGAAATTGCAGCCCTGTAAAATAAAGTTCATCTGTTTTATTACCCGAGCTGGTCTAAATGCTGTTTCTAAGCCTTCTCCACACGGCACAAAGTTTTGGGGGAGAAGTACTAAATCATTTATTTATTTGCATTGCAAAGCTACCATACTGAATATTATATATATATATATGAATATTTCAGGCAGACAACTCCCGTTTGAAATGTTTATTACAGCAGCAGAACATAGTTAGAGTTTGGGGTCTAGGCTCCGATCTCATCACTCCCCGCAGATATGTTTACATGAGATATTGGGGAGTGATGAGCAAATATCTTAAACCCACCAGCTGGAGCCTGCAGGTGGATGCTGGGGCTGAAAGAACAGGCAGCCATACTGATGCAGGGCAGCAGTGGCGTTGACAGGCTGAGGGAGAGATGGGACATTTTGCAGTTTGAATAGGCCGCCAAACTGGGAGGGTGTGTTTGGTAGATGGTTGTGGAGAGTGAGGTATGTCATGTGTATAGCAGTGCAGCTCGAGTTCACTGCCTTGAACTAGCTCGCAGGTGTGCATGAAGTCTCTGCTCTCCTGCTTTGGTGGACACTGATTTTGATTTTCCATTGAGTCTCCATCTTGTTAGTGAAGAATCTCTGAGCTGTACAGATGATCCTCTCTTCTTCTTCTTTCTAATTACCATCAGACTAGAGACTAAAAGGCAAGTTCCCACGTCTCGCTGTCCATACTACGTGTTATTTTGAATGGAAACCTGGGATCTGTTTTATGAATCAGGTCATTTCTGTTGTCAGATCCAACATAACAGAAATGTTCAGGGTTAACACTTCAAGAACACTCTACAGAAAACTCTTCAGGCCCAGAATTTCGTGTTAAAAACATGATTTGAGTTTTGAGATTCAAAGGTCAGCTTACAAAGAAAGCTTAAAACAAACACGTTTTCTCCTTTGCCTCTAGTGGTACAGTATCTAACCATAGCTTTGCTCTTTTAGAGATATCTGTCTCTGAGATTTCTGTCTCCACTTCAGTGCAATGGACCTGAATGGAATTTCATTTGTGGTGTTCACAGCAGTGAGAATGACATTTAAAGGCAACAGCAACTTTTATTTCCAGATATAGTGCACTATATAGTAAATAGGGAGTGATTTCAGACATAGCCCCCGTTACACTGGATGACCCACCGAACACACTGTTTTCATTGGAACCACTTTCTACCAAACAAACACTATGAAATGTGTTGACCTTGTGTTCTGTAATCCAACATAACAAGGACACTGTTCCTGGAAAAGTTGCTGTTGAATATTTAAACGTAATTTTTCAAAGTTGTGAGCACCTCAAGCTAAATTCCATTCACCTCCACTGTACTGTCGTAGAGGCAGAAATCTCAGAGACAGATATCTCAAAACCTGGACAAATAAAACCAAAACCATAAATCTGCATAGCTAGATGCAACTAAAAGAAAACACATTTTTGTAATCTGGCTGAACTGACCCCAAAATTCTGAGGGAAATAAAAGTCAGAATTCTGAGATTTAAGTCTCAATTCTGGCTTTTTGACAGAATTTTGAAATTACTCTCAGACCACATGGGCCGAATCCTCTTCTATACAGAGGCTACACACTGCACTCACTGAAACTCATAGTGCCCTCTGCTGGGTATCTTCTGATGTTACTGCTATTCATCTAGTGAGTCTCAGCTACTTCCTTAGTAAGTAACTCTTTCCATCTGGTGTGAGCTTCAGTGACTGTCAGGTTTAAGGCTGTGCTTTAATGACCCATCTTTTTGGTGAAGGCCTTTATGTAGTGTGAGGGATCTGCTGTCCCTTTTAGCTGGCAACACGTGTTCTTCTTTGGTCACTGCTCTTTCCAGAACTGAAGGCACATTTCTTGGTAACTCTTTCTCACCTCTTCATCATTATCATCATCCTCAGCTGCCCTCTTCCCGATTGGCCCATCAAGGTCATCTTCTTCATCATCCTCTTCCTCGCCTGAATACACACAGATAATCACTGCCTGTTAGACTGACACAGTGGGGCAGAATAAATCCAGGCTTCAGGATGGCATGTATTACCTGACCTGGATAACACTGCTCCCATCACATTACTATGTAGTTACTACAGTGTTATTACCAGATTATGCTGACCTTATAGTAAATATTGCTGCAGACCCCCCCCTATCCATCATTTCTGTTCTTCTCAATCTGAGATGCTTGAACATGACTGTAAAGTGTATGTTACTGCACTAAACTTTTCACAAGGTGACCAGTGTGAAATACTGAGGATGGTAGCTGGTTGGGGAAGCACTGAGCAGCTGTCTCAGTGGTCATGTATTCCTCTGACTATACTGATAAACGATGTAGACAGCTTTCAGGTTTATCTGTTAGGTCTGGTACTCAACTGTATAATCTGGGTTTTTGTGTGGGTGTGTAAGAGCTACACAAATGTATTTTAATCTGCCATTGATAATAGCCCCCAACAAAAGCACTATGTTTGAGTAACATTTGTTAAACACTACAGTGACCAGCTGCTTTAGCCGTTTATAAAGATTTATGTCTTCAACTAATGGATCAACCAAAGGAACTAATGGGATTGGGGCTGAGTGCGACAGACAGGGTAGGGAAGTCAGGAAGTACTGAGAGACAGACACATGAACACATTTTCATGGGATATACTGACAGTAAGAAAAATATATTAACAATAGCCTTATCCTTTAAGTCACATGAAGTATGAACTAACTATTAACTAACACACTGAGGATGAAACATACAACAGTGTGAATATTCTATAACTAATAGCAGTAACTGATTATGCATGAAATCTTCACAGGGATTACAAACTAAAAATGAAAAAATTCTCCCAGTCTGAACTATTCTTAAAAGCGAAAAACATGAACTTGCATTGTGTTTGATGAGTTATGCTCAGAATGTTTAACTTCCCAAATGGCTACTGAATTTAATTACATTTAAATGACCTACTTGCATATGGGTATGGGTTTAACTCTAGTATACTGATGTCAGTAAATTCTGAAGTATATTCTGCAGTTGCACAGTCTGGCCACCAGGTGTCAGACCAACCCTTCTATTGGATCTATATGGAATACAGTGAAATTAGCTGGTTTACCTGATATATTGATTGTGTAATTCTGTTTCTGTAACTGTACAGTGTACATTTACATTACACAGCACATAATTTGAGTTGGAAAATGGTAGCTGTCTTTGTGCACATAAGTATTAAACTCCAAGGCATTCAGTAACTGGTGGGATCCTTCATCCTAGAAAATCACTAATTCAGCTTGCTTGCTTTGCATTTGCAAACTATAGAATACTGCAGTTAAATCAAAGTAGAGTGTAAGTTAGGTCCATATAACTCAGTTCTGTTTGGTTGCTTAACGTATCCCAAAGAAACATTCCCTTGGAACCAACAATATAGTATAGCATTCTAAATCATTTCCATAATTTCCACCAACCACAACATTAGTAGGGAGCTGGTGGTAACTGGAGTGACTGCTTTGTTAATAAAATCCTGTACTGTTTAACATGCTCAGGCCAATACTTAACCTCCTCAGAGTGAGGGCTGGACTGGGCCTCTGTACTGAAGCTCCAGGCAACACCTACCAGATTCTGCAAACCATGTGACTGAGTCTTGTCTAAGAGCTGCTATGGTGTCAAAGTATTATTTGGATTCCTGTTATTCAAGTTGCTTCCACAAATAGTGAAAGTGATTGTTAATTTAGCATTCTCTATAAATAATCAATCAATTTCAGTTCTGAAACTCTTCCTGGGTGCCAAGTCGCCAATATGTATATATAAATATTTTTGTTCTCGCAGAGCGTGAGTCTCACAAAAATAATGTCAGTTGCACAGTCTGGCCACAAGGTGTCAGACCAACCCTTCTATTGGATCTATTGGTATCATGACCTTTACTGTTTTTCTGTTGTTTCTTTGTCCCATTTTGTTCAGCATGGTATGAAGACACCTACCCTCTCCATCCTCCTCCTCCTCCTCCTCCTCTTCTCCCACGTCCTCCTCATCCTCTACCTCGTTCTCCTGCTCGCCATTCTCCTCATCCTGCCAGGGAGAGTTATATTGGTCACCAGAAGAGAGATGAGGATAATGCATGTTCTACAAGCTAAGAGAGGAACATGAGAAGCTGTTCTTACAGTTTTGCCGTTGGCAGCAGCATCCTCTCCATTCTCTGTCTCTTCAGCCTGTTTCTTCTCCTTCAGCTCCTGAAAGCAAACAAATTCTTAAACACACACACACGTCCAGTTTTATGAATGTATCGTTGTGTATACACAAGGACAAAAGAAATGGCCTAATGACCAAATCTGACATGCAAAGTATTTTTGTTGCAAAGGTCAACATTCAACTCTCTGCATCAAAATACTATGTAAAAGTTTTACACGCTTCTGTGTTTTTCTGAACTTTGTATTGTCTTTGTGTATTCTTTCTGTCTCACTTGCTTGGCTCTTTGGTCAAACTTTCTAGGCAGTGTGGCTGCATTCTATTCATCTTGTGTGTAGAGCAGGGAATAATGCATTTTCATAAAGTAGACTCAGTCTCAATACATTACGCCCAACACAGTATATGCTGAATATACTATTTTGATTGTTTTTTATTATTTTGAAATGCAGATGATTAACAAGTGGAATATGTGTCACTTTTATTTACATGTATTTACATTAACCTGAATAGATTGAGGTATTATCTGTCTGTGCCTATTTTGTGTCACACAGTGTGGCAACTGTCATCACAGAACATTTTTCAAATGCTACATAGTCATCATTAATGGCTAAAATTACCATGGAAATTATCAGGTACACTGAGGTGTTTCCCCTCCATCTGCCTCACCTTAATGGATCTAGGCTGCAAGCTGCCTTTAACAGACAGGTGGTGCTTTGAAGCTCAGACATCCTATTGGTCAGTTTTTTCTAAGTCCCTCCCACCTCCTACTGGCTGGCTGAAACCTGACACCGTCTGTCACTGCTACAGTTTATTCAGAGCGGAGCCTGTTAGGGAAACCACAGACACACCAGTGCAAAGACTACAACTCCCAGCAGCACAGCAACTGATTATTCTCTGTCAGCTAATCAGAGCAGGTGCCAAAGCAAGCAAATGTTTTTCTTCTGACAAAGCTCTTCAAACAACCCCAGTAGTAGACTACTGGACTTCAATTCAATATGTTACTTGAACAACAGTACGTATATCAATAGACTGTATACATTAGTATTAGCACATTATACTACTAGATTAAGACTTGTTGCTGTGTCCAATGTCTTCTGTCTCCACAGTAGCCACTTTCTAAATGTTACCTACACATACAGTGCCATAACTAGCTGCTTCCTCATCATACAGAAGAATCCACACACTAGCCTATCAATCTATCTGTCTACCATCTACCTGCCTTCTCCTCTGAATAGTAGCTAGGCCTCCATCATTCTAACTTGATTCAACTGCCACAATTTTGAGCAGCCAATGGCTGCTAGAGACTGATCTATCTATCTATCTATCTATCTATCTGTACTCGACTGTCTGACATCCTGGTGCACGGTGCTCTTTTTTGGAAAGCAGTGTGTTTCCCTCGCGCCGTGTGCTGCGGCTTGCAGTCAAACCGAGCGCTGCACGCGCGGCTGAGACTGGCACGACCCTGCCCCTCGCGCGCCAGCTGCTTGAAGTAACCGACCGGAAGAGAGCACGCGCTCTGTGGTACAGATAGATAGATGGAACTATAGTAGGCTATACTTCCGACCAGCCGCGTATTTAAAGGCTACTTTGTTTTAAATGACGGCAGCTCCGAAACAAAACCGAGGACTCACGGGGATCCACAACAGCCGCCTCGGCACCCCTCACTCACCAGAACCATCAGGCACAAGAGCGACCGCAGAGTTCGGGAAACCTTATCAATCTTTAAAAGAAAACAATAAAGATAATCAAAATCGAGACTGGGGGAGCGAGATTCTAGCGTCTGATGATACACAGTAGACTACCTCCAAAATGATAACAAAAATAGCCTACCTAATAAACACAGAACCGTGCGCGATCTCAGCGACTAACCGGAGCTCGAGATGAATGAACTGATTATTGTTCAGTCACGTCACCGATTGGAGTTACAGCATGGCGAGACTAAGCTGGATAGTGTTATTATTATCCATGTATAGTAGCCTAGGCTAGGCTGTAGTATTAGTAGCCCATGTCTTTTCACTATACAGTTCTGTCCGAACTCCGATACAAAAAACTGCTTCGGAATATCAATTTAAATGATCAGTTTATGATATGATATAATCTCTTCGTGTCTGATTCCGTGTTGATTAAACAAGGAGGCGGTATAGGCTTAAAACCACTGAGGAAGCTGATGTGTTTTATTTTCTTAAACCGGTACCTTAACCAGTCTGTCTTCACTCCTCGTCCACTCACACAGCTGCTTTACCTAGACACTTCAATGGACTACAATAAGCAGAGTTTAAGGTCAAAATGTGATGCATTTATGAGCTAATGATATTGGGTAGTATTTAACAAACTGGGCGTCTTCTTTTATGTCGACACTGTACTTAAAATAGGAAAATTAGTAATACACTTAGAAATGAGGCAGGAGTTAGAAAAAGCATTGTGTCTCTATTTCTCCTTCTCTTGTCCTTACCTTGGCGCTCAGTTCTCCGCTGCTTTCCACTTTACTGTCCGCCATGTTAGATATAGAAAAATAAATTAATATCCAGTCAGAATATTGCAAAATTTAAAAAATATATATTTCAGCGACTTATTCCTGATGGCTTGGGAGAAAGTCGTTGTCCTGCCAGCGGCGTCTCCACCAGCCGGAGCTCGCGCCTTTATAGAGCAGTGGGAGGAGAAAGGTGTCTGGGAGTACACGATGATTGGTCGATCAGCTTTGAAAATATTCAGCCTGCAATTGGCCAGGGGGAAACAATAGACAGCCCTCCCTCGTGTGTGTTGCTGTGTGCGTGCTTCTGTGTTACCTCGACATGGAGCAAATTTTGTCTACACAAGTTTCTAATCTGTCATCGTCCTTCTTTGTGACAAACACACACAGGCACATGCACACACTATAAAACTCACACTTGCCCTGTGTTGCTAACACATATGCACCCACTGTACATGTATGGCTTTAATCCCCTAATAAATTGTGCAATCCAGCACACTGTCATCTCAGTCATGTTCTCAGCTTACTATTGGCTAAACCGACCCACTATGACAAGCAACTGCTATTTCTACTACTGCAGCTAGTAGGCTTACTGCTAGGCCTACTAAAAGCAATGCTGCGACTCCTACTGTACAGTAAGTATTATGAATGTTTGCTTAAGTAAATGTAATAGCCTAATGCCAATGTAAAATATTCTATTACAAGTAGCCTAACGGTCCTGCATTCAAAATTTTACTTCAATAAAAGTACGCTACTTAGGTATTAGCAACAAATTGTAGGCTAGTCTTCAAAAATAAAAGCAGTCATGCAGAATTCCTCCTTTCAGACTGTTACTGAAGCATTAACTATAGGATGCATTTTAATGTTGTAGCTGGTCCAGGTGCTGCTACTACTTTGAATACTGTACTGTACTGGTACCTGGATCTACCAATTATCATATTCAATCAATGCATAATCTATTTAGTTTATCATATGCTTTAGGCTAAGTGCGGACTCTTGATTTGAATCTTTGTTATCAAATAACATCGGATACACAAAAAGTGTTCCTCTGAAATGAATTGAATCCAAGGATTAAAATTGCACAAAGTGGAATTACTCAAGCAAAGTGCAAGTACTTCAAAATGAATGTAAAAAAAAGTATTGTAAGTATAGCCTACTTGACTGCAAAGTATTTTATTCAACCACTAAGTAGTACCCATAGTGTCCATTGGTATTGTAATTATTCCAACTAGCCTGGTGCTGGTAGGCTACTTGAGAGACAGGGATGGAGAGGGGGGAGAAGGGGAGATAGAGGGGCTGAGAAATGAAAGGAGGAGAGACAGGCAGTAGGGGTCAAGATGGAATTGGGGAAGAGGTGTGCATGGGGGGTGTGGACAGATATTTAAATAATGTTAATGTGAAATTGTTCTCTGTAGCTCCCAGAATGATGTTCAGACACTCCAAACAGTCACAGTGTTTGATTTATTGGTTTCCTGTTCTTAATGACATTTTCATTATGTGTGGTATCCATATACATCAATAAAAAAAACAACTTTAATAAATAATGCCATTGAGACACTGATAATACAGAAAATACAAATTAATAGTCAACATAAAAGCTACATTTGGAAAAGAAAAGGAACACTGACAGGAAAAGAAAGCGCTTCTCTGTGGTTCCAGGGAGATTTGAAAGATGAAAACAGCGCTGTGGGTTTTCGTCCCTCACCAACATGGCGGCCTGTAGAGTCCGTATGGCGTCGCGATTGTTGAACATTTCAACTGATTGGTTAGTGCACTGGAGTGAATATAAAACTGACGCTTTGCGCCCGATGAGTGGCTGATACAGCTGTCAATCAGCCAGAGCAGGCTTATGAAAGTGGGTGGGGTGTTTGGCTGCAGGTAACGGCAGGAGCGAATCAGAGGCAGAGCGGACTGGCTGTTCCAAAGCAGGGCTGATGTCCTCGCAACTTTGGCTTGTTTTTTAACATAAAATGAAATGAAATGAAATAAAATAAATGCATCATCTGGCAAGGTGCTGTGTTGGTCATCAAATACATGAAAGCACCATTTCCTTGGTAGCTTGAATACGGGAAGATTTTGAACGCTGGTCATTGTTTTCCTTATCCCTTGCTGCAGGGGTTAAATCTGTTAAGATGAACACCCTCTCAAAATTCTCCTACCTTTTCCAGTGTTTACCAATTTTCCTACCTCAATCCTTTTTCTGCAAAATTGATAGTTTAACGTCTTGTTCATCTGGAATGGGAAAGTCCCCAGGCTTTGCAGGGTCCTGCTGCAGAGGTCAAAAACCCTGTGGGGTTGACTTTACCTAATTTTAGGTTTTACTACTAGGCTGCCAAACTTAGGGTGCTACAGCATTGGATCCATCTCAAAGGAGATAGCCTATGGGATATAATTCTACGTCGGGTTCACTCGTCATCCATTAGTGCTGCACAAGGTCTGACACAGTGCAAAATCCTTCACTGACTCAGTTAACTAAGGTCAGGCGTTCTAGGATTTATGGACATTGTCCCTACCTGTGACAGGTGTCGTCAAGCACCTGCTACCCATACCCACATGTTTTGGTCATGCCCTTCTTTGCAGAATTACTAGTCAGAATTGTTTTAGCACCATATCAAAACTATCAAAACCCCAGTTGAGCCAACTGCTCTCACAGCCCTGTTTGGAGTCCCTCCCCTAACTCTGCCGCTCCCAAAATATAAATCAGACTTCATAGCCTTTGTGATTCTCTTAACCAGATGCTTAATACTTGTACAATAGAAATCTCCTGCTCCCTCCTCTCATTCCTCATGGATTAGGGACCTTTTTCACTTTGTTAAATTAGAAAAAATGAGGTGTTCATCATCAAATTAAATTGAATAAGAAATGGGGTTTTTGGCTTTTTTTGTATTTACTGTTCTGTGAAAATCCAATGTGACCTCTTGAAAACCCAATGAACAAAACTGACAAAATAAAATTGACTGTGGCATATAGTGGTACCTGAAACAGCCCACCCCTTGCATTATTTAATGCAGAGCTGTTTTTTCTCTGAAAAATGATAGAGTATAACTGGATGAGTATGGATGTGACAAATCCCCGTAATAGTGACATCTGTTACTCAAACTAGACTTCCTGGATCCTATTTTATTGTTTCACTGGAACCTTAAATGTGCTGTTTTCTGTCTGAATCTCTGCTAAAGGCTCCCTGTGACTTGACACAGTTCAGCCACATAAGGGAGTCCTGCTGGGATGCTTCTGATGGTTGCTATTGATTTAGCTGTGTCCATCCTGGTCTGCAGGCGGGGTGGGATTCTCATTGTCCACTCTTTGTACCGTCCCTCTCTCTATCCTCCTCCTCACTGACAAGATGTTGTGCCCTGTGTAGGAGAGTCCTGATCCTTTATGTGGTGGTGGTCAGAGTTCAAATTGAGTTAAGATTAAGATATTTGTCACACATACTGTTCATAAGGTCAAACTCAAACTGCTAATTTAAAATTCAAATTCCTTTTTGTTTCCTACAAAACTACTTTATCAGATCTTTCACTTTTAATTAGAATCTCATTTATCTCATCCACATCACAACAGGCTTATCAGATTATTCTTCTGGTCTTACTGTAATGTTTTTATAATTTACTTCTACAAAACAACACAGCATGTTGGAGATTTGTGAAGAAGCAGAAAAATGAGACCAAAGCTGACTGAGTTTTCATGAATGAACACCTGGCTGCTCAAACTACAGGTGTGAAGGAAAATGCTCTTGTTGTGTTTCTGTCTATGTGATTAATATCAGCAACTGTTTAAATGTCCAGTTAGCCAATTCACATACAGTTGACTATGGGGTAATTTAAACTGTATTATGGGTAGCTGTGACAGCTGGACAGCAGGGGGCAGCAGTGGACTGACAGTGGACAGACACACTGAAGTGGACCTCAGAGTGTGTGTAGAGGAACACACTGCTCTGTGCTGTTAATGAGCAGGTAATGTTTCTGCTGATGAAAGGAGCACACACAAATTCCATGCAGAATTTCTCCTGCAGCCTGTCTCCATCCCTTTGCAGCTGATTATGATTTGTATAGTTTGAGACAGCAGAGGTTCTACTAATGAATCAATAATGGAACTATTTGAAAAATATTAAGGCTATGATGAAACAGCATGGACTATTTTATCAACGTTGGGTTACTTTCTCCTGAGCTTTTTAACTTTTACTCTCACTATTTGTTTCTGTTAATCTTTTTCTCTATCATTCTTTTAGTGTCACACAAGATGCAGAGCACAGCTTTTTTCTTTCTTTCTTTCTTTCTTTCTTTCTTTCTTTCTTTCTTTCTTTCTTTCTTTCAAGTCATCATAATTCATGCTGCAATTTGGCATATGTCCAATAAAGCAAACCACATTATTGTAAATACACTGTACACAGGCAGAGAGAAGAGAGAGAATAACAAGAGGTCAACAAGCTACATGCCAGGTGAAGACCTTAGTGATAGTTTGCCAAGGACATCAGTGATCTTGGTGTAGTTTAGACCTGCACTTGATAAGTCTGAGTGGTGAAACAACACTCAAACATTTTCACTCCATCACTCCAAACGTCTGCTGTAGGTTGAAAACTACACCTATTTTGGACATGCTGGAGATGGAGGGATGGAGATGACGAGAGGCTGTCAAAATCTTATCCAAAGCTTTGTGCCACAGCAGAGCCACACTGACACTCCTCTCCAAAAAATAAATACTATGGGACACAAAGTATTACAGGAAACCATCAAAGGAAACATGGCGCTGCTTATATGTTCTTAAAGCAGAGCTGTCAAACATTTAAATTCCTTTATGACTTATTTAGCCTTAGCCTTATTGTAGCCTATGTATGCACTGTGCAGCTGTATTGCTAGGAAAATAATAAACAAAAATATTCTAAAAATGAATATACTGTAGGTTCAGATGTGGTTTTAGCAAAGGTCGGGGTCAGAAGCAAAACATTGCGGTCAGGCCATCCCTTCTTTGGCTTTAAGGGCCTGTTTGGTAATCCACCTGAGCACTATGCTCATCAACTATTATTAGATCTGGTTTTCAAGATTTATTTAAATTGCACATGTACAGTATAATGCAAAAGTACCTTATTATGAAGAATCCTTTAAAGCTGCATGAATTCACATTATTGACCACAAGAAACCACTCACCTTCATGTTAATTTGAACTTGCGTGCAAGTTGCATTTGGAGAATCATGCTGGGATACTTGTCTTCCCCCAGTCCACACATACACACACAGCATCCTGGATAAAATTGGTAGCCTACTTTACACAGACTTATGATGTTTCACAAGTCCACAAGAACACAGATTAAGAAAAGCCTGTTCTATCACCTCATTAAAGTGTTATGGCTTATGTGTGATCATTTTCTATGGATTCACAGGGAGGAGAGAGATGCGACAAAGGTCCCCACCTGGACTCAAACTGGGGACTTTGCAGTTTATGGTTGGTGTTTGTGTTTATGGTTTAATCTCTAGGCAGCAGGGACGCCCCCACCATTCACATTAGTGGAGATTTCAATATTTTCCTTTATATTTAAAGTAATGCTTTATTAAGCTCTGTGAAATGTATTTGTGGGACATTTGTTAGATGACTTGTTTTAGAACTTCTTTTATATTTCAGATTTTCAGCTTATTTCACAATAGAAAGGAATGGGACATGTAGACTACTCAAGTAAGCAAAAGCTAGAAATAAAAAAACTGTTGTAATTTTGAGTTTTTCAAAATATTTCTTGTGGTTCTGTGATAAATTCACAAACTTGATTTGGTATTTTGTTTGAGTGTTTGTCTTCCTATTTTTCTTTGTTTTAAAGGAAAATGAAATTGCACCCAACTTTGCAACGTTGACTCTGAAAAACAAGACTCTTTTCCTTTGTGTTCCTCTGGAGCGCCGTGACTGTGTTGCTGCAGAGTGATGGAGCTGCCACATAGCGGCGCCTCACGAGCAGTTAGGTGCTCGGTGTCTTGCTCAAGGCCACCTCGGCAGTGCCCAGGAGGTGAACTAGCACCTCTCCAGCTACCAGTCCACACTCTTTCCACTCCCTCCCTCCTCCGCTCTCCTGTCAACAAAGCTCTTCTCCCTCTCCCTCCATCACAGGGCAGACTGCAGGCGGCTGTTTGAAATGGCGGAGCAGAGAGGAGGAGAGAAGCAGCGCTGCAGAACGGCTGCGTAGAAAACCCAGAGTGGAGCTGCAGCGCAAAGTGGAACTGGATTGACTGGATGAGTTTCATGAGAAGAGGCAGCAAACGCACAGTCAACAGCTGCAGCTGTGTTAGAAGAAACGTATTCACAACTTTGTTTTTGAATGCTGAAGGATGGCTTTTGATTCTTGAAACAAGAGAACACAAAGTAAATGGCAGCTTCTCTGATCATCTTCCATCCACAGTGTCCTTTCCCCATTACTCGAATCACTTTCACACAAATGGCTGAAATCCACTCACATGGACAGCTTTTAAGGTTTGTACTGTATTTTTACTATTTACAAAACTATGAAATGTCACAGTTTTGAATTTGTCAATGGTGTCATTATGCCTTTATGCTGCTTAAAGTAGCCTACTAAAATGAAATATGACATGGCCAGTAACCGTGGAACAGAATATCATCCCATACAAGATTTGTAGAGCGCAGTCAGTGACAACACAATGTGTTAGCAGCCCCTTTATTGTTTAGGAACTACCCTTATTTTCTTTCTCTACAAGAGTGAGATGAGAAGACTGATAGCCAGGCGTCACTTACCAACACCTCTCACGCTCACTAATGAACATGTTGTATCTCATTTATTTCAACTGTGCACAAACAGAAATGTAAAAATGACAGCTGGTGCTTTCAGGAGGAGTTGCGTGCTGGAATTATTTGAACCACAGCAGTGACTGTGCACAGCATCATAGATTATTATTGTTGTAGTGAGGTTGCAGGGTTTGGTACCATGGTGCATGGAGAGAGTCCAAAACCAGAACCTGTGCTCACCGACCGTACCTGGCAACTACACGAGTGGATATTCAAGATACAGTTCCAGCACATAACTTAACCTAAAATGTTCAGACCGATGTGTCCCTGTGAGGGCCAAATATAAAGCAGACCAATCTGGTAGCTGATGATGATGATGGAAAAACTTCTTTCAGCATTTGTGATAATCTCTGACAAATTATATTTACCAGGCAAATAGAGTGTGGACACAGAGGGATGTTTCATCAGTTTGTCTTGAGCCTGCTGCTCTTCCTCGAAAGCAGCAGATGAATAATTGAATTCATTGCATCAGGGGCTTTCAGTTTGTGGATTGGATTTCACAGATCTTGCCCATGTTCAGCACTTGGTTTATGTTACATGTTCTGTGCCTTATGACAAAGTCTGATGTTGAACCTATAACTTTCTTCAAACACACCCAGTCCACACTTAACAACACCTGGCAGTAAACAAAGGAAATGTTTATTCTTTGTATGCTTATCAGTTTAAGTGTCGGTAGTCTGTCTTATTCAAGGCAAAGAAGCAGATAGATATCTAGTTGGTAGCTTGCTCAAGGACACTGCGACAGCAGCCATTTAGCTTTGTGTGAGCATGAGGCCTCCCTGCTTCTCCCTTTCCCATCAGAAGTGGATGAAAGGGAAGAATGTCATTTCAGCTTTGTAGCTGGGCGTGTTTGAGATACTCAGAGATGTATGGTGAGAAGGTGCTGGTCATGTTGTTTGGCTGTTTCAACATGTCTGCTGAATTCCTGTGAAGCCCACCTGAGAAACCTGCTGCAGTGTAAATGTAAATCCTCAAGGTGATATTGGCATACTGTATTATGATACAGCAAAAGAAGAAAGTCTCAAACCTTTCTAGCGTCCCCTTGGAGCAGGTTCATTACAGTCCTAAACATGTAAGTGCTGAACAGGTGAACAACGGAAGCTTTTCTTAACCCTCTATGGTACGCATTATGATGTCAGTTGGGAAAAAAATGTTTGGAGTGTTTTTTTGTCATAGAATAGACCAAATTAACATAATCTAAAGACATTTTCAAGAAATAATTTTTTGGGGGTACTTTTTGGGGTGTGTTGCCTTGAGGCAACACTGTACCATAATGGTAAGTAATGAAAAAAGAGAGTTATTGTTTCAAATTTGAACAAAATTTATTTAAAAACACATGGAAAATACTCAATAGCCTCAACAGGTTAAAATGCATGCCACTTAAAATGTTAAAATGTTAAAAATAACTCTTTTCATAAGATTACATGTCTGAATGTTGCCTGCAGGCAACATTGTACCATTGTGGAACAACCTATTGGAATGAATGCGTCAAAGAGTCTAAGGCTCACTGCAAATGTCCTAAGCATGCTATGCAAATAACAAGAAAATGCAATAATTAATTAATTATCAATGCATTTTACACCCTATCTTATACTGGTAATACCTGTCGCTGCACTTTCACCCTCACTGTCCTCATCCTCATCCTGATCCTCATTCTCATCCTCGTTCTCAGGCTCATAGTCTTCATCACTCTCACTTTCTCCATGCAAGTTTGCCTGCAGCTCGTCTTCATCACTATTCAATTCTAATTCATCCTCACTAACATCAACTGGGAGTGCTAGTTCTACCTTCTTCCTTGAAGAGGCATAGAATGATGTTACGTTCATTCTGTAAATGGAGAAAACATGTGGAAAATATAAGCATGTGCTCTGCAAAGAAGACTCACAAAGTTCACTGTAATAGTAATAGACTATAGCCTACAATGTACAGTAATAGCCTGAACTTTACTTTACTACAACTTTAACATCAAATTTATCTTGGTTAAATTGTAGAGATAAAAAGAAAATTATGATGCCTGGTATGCTTTTGAACTGTTTATATACCTAAATACACAATACCACAATGTCATGGTGTCATGGTGAATCCATAATGGTACGGTGTTGCCTCAAGGCAACATTTGCATTTTAACAAGTTTCCATTACTTAATTAGAAAATAAAGTACATTAAACTATTAGAAATTAAGCTTTACTCACCTATTATTGTGAATCAATTTTGTTCCAGACTGAAAAAAGCCAGGAAAAGACGTTTTCAGACAATTTTTGTGGAGAGAAATGGTTGAGCTGATCCTTGTGGGACAGTCTGCAAAAAAGGTTTTCAGCATGGCCTCCAGAGAGTCATGTGACAAATTCAAACACTGCTATTGGTTCCTTATGGTCCTGGCTCTTTTTCAAAGTATTGCATCATAACTGGGGATGTATTGTGTGAATGTAAAAGGCCAAAATGGGTATGTTGCCTAGAGGCAACATCATACCATAGAGGGTTAAAGATTTACCAGTCGTGAGGCTGAAAATATAAACTTTGTCCTAGAGGGGGCACTAGCGGAAGGGTCATGGGATCCAAATCAAAATCATCCTCTTTGGAAGCATGAATGTGCTCAGTAAATGTAATGGAAATCTTGAATTTGGATATTTCTTTTGTGCAAGTGGAGGTGTGTGTTTTTTTTATTAGATATACACATAAATATCAGTGTGTGGAGAATGTGAACTGTCCAAAGCTGTAGTATATTTGATATGTGTTGGCACATGTCTTGTATTATATCCTTTGTTAATACATTTCTTGCAAATGAACTAACACTATCAGTACATAGTGCACATTTAGTATATAGCATTGAATGGTTACACATGGTTGGCATTTGGTATGTAGATTGGGTGCACAGGTAATGAGTTGTTCATTCCTCCAGTAGAGTTCCACTAGTGGTGAGAAGTATTCAAACATTTTACGCACTTGAGTCACCCATCTGTAGGTTTTATTAGTGTCATGTAATAACTATCGCAGACATTACTTTTATGAAAATATCACATTCCTTTACTTTCTATGAACATCTGATACACACACACACACACACACACACACACACACACACACACACACACAGCCCTGGCTATGGTGTAATTCAAACACACTTCTTCTGAAACAAAATGATTAATTCTGAGCAGGTTTTGAGTATCGTGTTAATAAAGTATACTCAAACAGGGGCGCTGTAAAGTGGGGGAAAGCTAGGCTGATTCCAAGGGCCCTAGGCTGACAGGGGCCCTCAAAAATACTACATGAACATAGGACATTAATTATCTGAGGACATTATTTAAGGCCCCTAATATAATATTTTTGGAATTTTTCTTGGAATTTCAGAAATAAAATGATGATGCACTTGTCCATTCCTTTTTTGCTAAATTCATCGAGGTAGTGTTGTTTCATTGACTCGTAGTTATGATGAATGTACAATTTCACTTTTATTTACATGAACGTTAGGAGTCAACCAAGGAGGACACGTTGAGATGATGACAACAACAACAACGTATATATCAAGATCACCCTTTACAAATCTCTCGAGACTCACACTGATATGGCAACACTCTATGGTCAGAACAGTATAACAGTACAGCTGTCTACAGGTAGTCTGCCAGTTCACACCTCTAAAACATCGAATGGTTCAGTCCTACCTAGCTGCGCTCATGAGTCAGGAACAGTGGAAACTAGCTGACAGTCTGTCTCAGTCTGTGTGTAGAGCACCTGCCCAGCGCTGTCTGTACAGAATATCAAACTCAAAACCAAAATTGGGGTGTCAAAACTGAAAGACAGGCAGAAAAGGGCTGAAAGGGAGAACAAAAGGTGACAATTTGTTACCCAATTTTTCTCATAGAAAGGCAAGGCATGTTTTTAATAATATCCTGGCTTAATGTTGAAGCCAGTCACAAGCTAGCTACAGTACAATAATATCACTTTGGTGGTTTGATTTCACTCAAATACACTCTATAGATCAACATTATCCACACAACTACATTTTGTTTATTTAACTGAAATTTAATCGATACTTGTAATCAATAATCAGTTCTGCCCTCGTCACGCAGATGCAGCTCCAGTGAACCCATCAGAAGTCCTCCTTAGTCCTACCCAACTCTCAGCTGAAGGAGAAGAAGGTGAGCAGGATTTCGTTGATAGTAGCTACTTTTACCCAGAGCAATCCATGGAGCTGAAGATGGAAAATGCAAATCTTTGGGGTAAAAGTTAAACTATACAGAGATCATTCAAAATAAATAACTAATTATGATCACAAAATAATAATTATAATAATAATTTAAGGTAGCATTTTTTATTTTAACCCCAAGTGAGATTTTCCCTGACTGGATAATCACATTCCTGTCAATACATTGCAGCAGACTACTTTCAACCTAATAGTCAGAATGACAATGGCGTCAAATTACATAAAGTAGTTTCTCGGATATTTGATATATTACTATATTATAGACTGCGTATGAGGTAATTAACATCGGACTACAGTAGAGATTCCAGTCTGCAAAGATAAATTTATTATTAATATTTGGAGTCATCAAATGGGTTTTGCAGGTGTGGTTTGTTAAAGCAATCTAGCCTACATGGGTGATCTATGGGGGCCCAATATTATATTCTTTCATGGGGTCCAAAATCTCTGGCGGCACCTCTGTACTCAAAGCAAACAGTATGTTTGAGTGTGCTGTTGATGCACACTATACTCCCACAATGCAATGCACAAATGAAATGGAGGAGCTGCTCACAGCTGGAAAAAAATAAAATAAATTGTGGATGGTGGTGAAACAGCTCCAGAAAGATCTAGGAAAACAAAGAAATAAGTTTTACATGTTAGGAAAAATATTTTGATGGGTAATTTAATTCACTGTGACATTCCAAAACTGCAGCTTGATTGATGTCCTACATTGCACGCAAGTTAGCAATGTTGCTGGGTGGCTGTAAGGGCTAATAACAATGGGTGAGAGCCTAACCATGAACTCTACACTCGCCCCTTAGCTACAAACGTCTGCAGCACATACAATGAGGAGGTCAACATGGAAAGCTGTGGACAGTTCTGTTACTTTTCTGAAGTGAAACAAATTCTTACCTCTTTCCTGTGAAGTACATCTCTGTACCTTCATAAGCAAGTCTGTCTGGACACCCTGTCACAGTCAAAGACAGCCCTACAGCAAGTGAATACTAGAAGCAGTACACAGGCTTAGCCTAAACATTTTCCATCACTCACCTAGAAAGATACCACATACATACAACTAGCTGGGTAAAACCATCTTTTCAGGGGGCAACAAACTGGTCACATAAAGCACTTTTCCCAAATGAACTTTTTTGTAAATAAGCAATCTGAATGTGGCCTAATGGGAGGTTGTGAAAAAGTATGTTTTTCCCCAAAACACCTAACATAGTTAATATTTTAGCACAAAGAAATGGGCAAAAGAATTATGCATCTAATGACTTGATCATGATCATTTTTGCTAATTATTGTTTATTGGGTACAAAAAGATGCTGCAGATTACCCAGGAAAAAGAACACCATATTGAATGAATACAGTACATGAACAAGAACAAACACAGCATGGATAAGTCCAAAGTATTGAGATTGTATAATTACCTCTCCACCCACAAGTGTACATTCTGTAGTCTCAACATAAAAGTATTTTTTTTTTCCACTTAGTACATTGCTTTGATTATTGATTGCCGCCAGTCATTGGATGGAGGTTCCTTCTTGAGCCAGTTCAGTGTTACCCCAACAATAGCTCTAGGGAGCTTGAAACCAAATACTTGATTGAATGATTTGCGCATATTCGCGTCACGTAATTTGCGCCATTCCTGCCTCCCAGCGTGAATTTGCGTCTCTTCGTGTCTTTGCATTGACTTTGTATGTAATCTCACCACAAGAAAAGTTCAATTCGCTTTTGGTGGGAACACACTGTAAGGAGTCAGCTGTTCATTTGTTTTTGGTAAGTACATTTACAAACTAACTTTGTTAGCAGAGACTTCGCACAGCGTTGCCAGCAGCCAGGTGCAGTCAGGTTGCAGGGAGACTTCCCATGATGCACTCAGCTCCTCTCTTCTCTCTCCTCCTCTCCCTCTCCATCTGTACGCCCTCATATCCCATCAATGCTTGTTACTAATTCAACTTCTTCCCGTAGTTGTGTGCTTTCTCTCCTCTCTCTCTCTCCTTCTGTTGCTTTCTGCACCCACTGCTGCTATTATTGTTATTGCTCTTATTATTAGTATTGCTACTATAATATTGCTATTAGTATTCCATCATTACCACAACTATTACTTTACATCTCTATGTAGAACTGTACTGTACTGTATTACTGTATGTTCTCTTTCCTCATGCTCTCTCTCTCTCTCTCTCAACCCAACCAGTCAGGCAGATGACTGCCCACTCAGAGCCTGGTTCTGGTTCTGGTTCTGCTCGAGGTTTCTACCTGTTAAAAGGGAGTTTTTCCTTGCCACTGTCGCCTAGTGCTTGCTCATGGTGGGAACTGTTGGGTCTCTGTAAATATAAAGAGTCGATCTAGACCTGCTCTATATGAAAAAGTGCCCTGAGATAACTTTGTTATGATATGGCGCTATATAAATAAAACTGAATTGAATTGAATCTGCAGAAACGCTCATGTGAACAGAACGTGGTTGGACGAGGAGCTTTGTTTCTGTGACTGAGACATTTTTATGAGAATTACAGGGAAAAAGGTCTCTCCTTTTCCACAATAAAAGTCTATCTGTCAGCTATCTCTGCCTGCCATGTGGGATTTGAGGGAAAGTCCCCTGGTTCTCATCCTCTGGTGGTACGTTTTATGAAGGGCGATGCGTAAAACTTTCATCCCTCAGTGGGACCTCACTCTGGTTTTAGACGCTCTATGCATTGCACATATAGTCTATTGGTATCGATATTCTCTCGTAATAAGATGCCATTCTTATTGGCCGTGTGTTCAGCAAGACACATGGGGGATACACATGCACTCTCTGTTCATCCTTTCATGCGTAAAGTTTGCACTGGACTACTCTAACGTGATGTTGTGCCCTAATCCCTCATACATCCCTAAAGTGCCTGCCTTGTTATATTCCAAATGTAACCGAGCCAGAAGAGGGCTTTCACCAAAGAGTACACTCATACTCTGAGAACTCAATTTCCCACTTTTAACTTCTCATTCTCCCAAACCAGGGGGTTTCCACCAACACAGGCAAGTCCACAATTAAAGTAAATTCAATTCAGTTTTATTTATATAGCACCATATCATAACAAAGTTATCTCAGGGCACTTTTTCGAGTAGAGCAGGTCTAGACCGACTCTTTATAGTCAGAGTTGTGAATTCTTAGCAGGTTGAAATGCAATTTATTTTAGATAAGTAAAGGATAACATTAAGAACAGGTTCCTTTAACCAAGATAAAAATAAATGTGTTGTTTTAAAATACTAATGCCATGATCATGGATAACTAAAACAGCATAAAAATAATCTTTCTTTCCCGTATAAAGGAACTACTAACAAACCTGAAGAGGGGCTACAGCCAATTTCAAAACCAAAAGGGGAGGCACATTAGGCAAATGAGTGAGTTCACACAAAACAACACTGCAATAAAACTAAGATCTATTAAAATATTCCGATTGAAACAGACTATCACAACTAAATAAACTGATAAAACTATCAATAAAAATCAAGTCAAAACAGTAAAATTTCATATTAATGTAAACTAGGTCAGGCAAAGCAGCAGTGGCAGTGTCTGCTCTACAGGGACATAAAGAAACACGTTACATTGGTCACAGGTATTCTAATGTACAGCATTCAGTCAGCTAATAACTTACAAAGGGTACCTTGGCTGTGTGCAACACTCAACGTCTTTCTCATTGGGTCGTAGAGGTGATTTCACGTGCTTACGGGCTCTTTTTAAAGGTATTTCGGTGTCGGAAGTCTGTTCAGTCGTAAGCTGGGCTTCCCCTGACTGTGACAGTCTCATTGGTCTCGACAGGCGTTTTGAGAGGTTCTTCAGGTTGGTCTTGCAGGACGCAATCCCCATACTGATGTGTTGTACCTTGTTTCCCTCCCTCAGGGAACATTGGTTATATGCATAACCCCCAGGTCAATTCAAGTGTCACAGTAGGCCTTGACAGTGTGACAGTGAGTCAGCATACACAGTACCAGGTCCCTGAAACTGAAGCATTAATTGGATGCCCTTGTTCAACTATTACATCATGTATGGTTTTGTGAGTGCACTTGATTGTATTGGTAGAAGTTTTCAATTTAAAGGACCATACATACACCAACAGTGTAGCGTGTTTAGTCCATTTACTGCAAACCAATAGTACAGCTAACCGTTTTGCAAACCATGCTGTTGTGTGTGAGGTTTCTATTCATTTCTGTGCAGTATGAAAATCCAGACTCTTGAAACTTAGCTTGTGCAACGCATCACAGTGAACATCAAGTCTGCATGAATTGTAGTCATTACATTATTACAATATCATTATGTGGTAATACAGTGTAAGTGCTTACTGATTTGCACTGAATTACCACCATAATCATGACAGTTACGATAGTTAATACAAATATGACAATAACTAATGCCCTTTGGCCAAAAATATTCCCCACTCCCACCCACCCTGAAAACTACAGCAATATGTAATTGAGCATTTCATTGTGTGACAGATCCATGTTTATTAATCTGCTGCTAAACAGCCTCCACCCCTCTGGCTTCATTCTCTCCACCAGATTATGGAAGCTGGCTGCAGAAATTTGCTCCCATTCAGCCACAAGAGCATTAGTGAGGTCCAACACTGATGTTGGGTGACAAGGCCTGGCTCACAGTCAGGGTTCCAGTTTATCGCAAAGGTGTTGGATGGGGTTGAGGTCAGGGCCCTGTGCAGGCCCGTCAAGTTCTTCCACACCAAACTGTGAAAACCATTTCTTTGTTGTGATGAAACAAGAAAGGACCAAAACACAAACTGTTGACATGAAGTTGGAAGAACATTATTGTCTAAAATGTGTATAACTGTATTAAGAGTTCCCTTATTAGAACTATGTAAGAACCCTAGCCCAAACCAGGAAAAACACAGCCAGGCCAAAAGTATGTGGACATTTGGTCTGAGTCTGTTTTTGGTCATGTGATGTAGATATGATTTGCAGGAATTTAAAGTCATAAACACTGGTATGGTCCTTTGAAGAATATTGTCAAATGTACAGATGGGTGACAAAGAGAAAAACCAACAGCTTCTGCGGTCCGTATCATAGATTCTCCAAGTGTGTGGAACTCTACAGGAGGGATGAACAACATTCCTCAAAAAGATATTCTCTCATTTGGTGTTTTGATGATGGTGGTGGTGGAGAGCACTGTCCAACAAAATCTTCCATAGGTGTTAAATTTCGTTGAGACCTGATTCACATAATTCTCATTCTCATCAAACCATTCAGTGAATCCTTGTGTCCTATATGGAAATATCTGTATTCATTAGGTTTGTTTACTTATTTATTAAGTGTTTCCTTTGTCACCTGTCTGTATATGCCATGCGATTGGTCAAGTGATTCCAAACTCTCTTGACTTGGACTCTGCAGTTCACAAGAATAATCACATTCTTCTGGAAAAATATAAACATGATTTCTATAAACACATGGATAAAGGAGCTGACAGCTTGTGTTACCATGGATGAACTGACATACGCAGTCTCTGACTTTCTATTGTGGACATTTTATATGGAACTTCTAGAATATCAGCTTAAAGTACTTTTTAATGCAGCATTTATTTTAGTTCATATAATAATGTGATTGTTTTTTTAAATTCAATAAAATCATCCTGCTAAAATATAGTAATGACATGAGAAAGTGTACTTAAAAGTTTATTAACAGACTGCCAACACTGGTGGCTGCATTATGGAGGAGGAAGACTGGAACATTTTTCTGATGAGGTGTGTATAGAGCCTGGAAAAGATTGGCAGCCAGATTCGGAGTAACAATGGGAGATGAATACAGCAGTGAAATATGTAATTTAGCACATGACACTGGGGACAGTAACATGTCTAACATTTTGGACATAAGACCTATCAGGTCCTCCTGACAGAAGACACTGGAAAAAAACTTTTTATTATTCTTTTTAATTATTGTTGTATTAATAAATGTCTCTGCATTCTACTGAAAAGCAATTGGATATGTTCTCATCTTCACGGTTTGTTGATTTTGTACTATTTGACAAACAAATCCCTGATTTGTTAATTGTGAAAGGAGATCACTGTTTGGTTCCACTACAATAATTCATTGACAAACGTCAAAGATAATACAGGCCACTCCCAACTGCGGAGAGAGGTAAAAAACCAAACAAAATAAAACGATTGTTTCTTGTTGTTCACATTCACACTTGTCCAGAGTCATGTATGTTGATTCTCTATTCCACAAGCAAAACAGACTGTTCAGATGAAGTTGATGACAGGGACAGTTACACTGCCTCCCTTCATGTCCTCTTCATCACTTCTTTTGGCTGAGTAACATGCTGAAAAACAACAACACACTTCATTAACCAGCGCTGTCACACTGCTGCACAAAGTAGAAGGTCGTCACCTTTATTCTTGTTACTGTAACTGGCTTCTGTGTACATGTACTTAACTAAGCATTTCTTGAATTCTGTAATTTTAATAGCTTGGCGTACATGGACCTTGGTGCATTTTAAATAGTATCCATTACAGGTATGACAGTTTACCTTGAGTCACAAAGTTAGTTTGCTAATTGCAAGAAACTTGTACATTCATGTGGAGGTAATGTTAGCTAACAGTAATACTGCATGCTAGTACTGGGAGCATTAAGAGACCAGAGGCCACTTCTAAAAAACACACTGTGATCCAGTTTATCTAGTTATCTATAGATATATCTACATACCTATAGATACATCTAGATATCAATAGATACAATATATCTAGATACCTATATAGATACATCTAGATACCTATAGATACATCTAGATATCTATAGATATATCAAGATACCTATATAGATATATCTAGAATCCTATAGATATATCAAGATATCTATAGATATATCAAGATATCTATACATCTAGATACCTATAGATACATCTAAATATCTATAGATATATCAAGATACCTATATAGATATATCTAGAATCCTATAGATATATCTAGATATCTATAGATATATCAAGATATCTATAGATATATCAAGATATCTATACATCTAGATACCTATAGATACATCATCTATAGATATATATAATATAGATTATAGAATCCTATAGATATATCAAGATACCTATATAGATATATCTAGAATCCTATAGATATATCTAGATATCTATAGATATATCAAGATATCTATAGATATATCAAGATATCTATACATCTAGATACCTATAGATACATCTAAATATCTATAGATATATCAAGATACCTATATAGATATATCTAGAATCCTATAGATATATCTAGATATCTATAGATATATCAAGATATCTATAGATATATCAAGATATCTATACATCTAGATACCTATAGATACATCTAAATATCTATAGATATATCAAGATACCTATATAGATATATCTAGAATCCTATAGATATATCTAGATATCTATAGATATATCAAGATATCTATAGATATATCAAGATATCTATACATCTAGATACCTATAGATACATCTAAATATCTATAGATATATCAAGATACCTATATAGATATATCTAGATATCTATAGATATATCAATAGCTTGGATTTTAGATTATCTTATCTTCAGTCTCTGATGTCATTTTTACTAAAACTAGAACCTTGAGTAAAGTTTATTTCTACTGTTTCTACTGTTGTATCTACTGTTTCCAAGGTCAAGAATGACCTTTAAGTTTTTATGTGTTTTATTGTTTTTTGTTTGTACATACTGCATTCTTTATAATATAGACTATTTTCTAAGCATCAGATTGAATTTCATGTGTGTACAGTGCATGCTTTTCAAATCAGTCAGTACTTAGATCTGTATTTTCACATGTTACCCAACTATAGCAAGTTTCAAGTGTCTGCAGGTTAAGTTTCAGCATAGTGACCAATGACTGCCTGGAAAGTAGGAATGACATATCAAAAAAATCTATATCCTTATGGCATGATTTGTGACGGGTTAACTGTACTGTAAATTACACATGACCTGTAGTTATGGGCCTAAACCATGCAAAAACACTTGAATGATGCTTTGAATACTCTATCAGTGTAGGTGTGTCCAGATTTGGCAGGTTAGCCTTAGTTAACATGACAGAAAAGGCTGGGACTTTTTCCAGACAGATTTTAAAATGACTTGAACTTCTAAAACACTGACTATTATTGTCTTTGTGTGTGTGTGAGAGAGAGAGAGAGTGTGTGTCCAAACCTACTTGTTAAAAAATGTCTGGTCTTGTAGGTTCAGGACCAAACTGTCAGCATTGAGATACACCTTGTTCTGAGATGATGCCACCTGGAAGCAGACGCAACAGCCATCATCATCATCATCATCATCATCATCATCATCATCACCACTAATTGCTGGGACAATTTTTTTAACTTTTTTAGCTGCTCATTGTGGGATCCTGCAATACTCGCACAGAATTTCAATTTTGTGCGTTTTATTCAGAGAGATGGAGTCAAAGGAGATAAACAATAGTACTGACCGTCTTTGCAATGTTCTGTGCTGCTCTGATTCGCCTCAGCTTCAGGTAACCTGGGTTCTTAGTCACTGCTAGGCCCAGCTGACACCCAGAGACACACACACACACACACACAGTTTTTGTTTAGTCAGCATATTGCCATTTATACAACATGACCAGAAATGTAATGCAAGGTATACAATGACACTAATTACTTTTCACAGTCTTCTTTAGATATTTAGTCCACACAGTCAATAACACTTTCCAGGTTTGTTTCACTGTCTGACTCAAGTTTCGGCAAAACTGGAACTAGCAGAGCTGTTATTTCACACTAGTTAATTTCTCAGTAGGATAAAACTCCTGAGGTGGAGCACTGCTGTTTCCATTCTAACAGTGAGAACCAGGTAGCTGTCAGTCAGCAAGTCAGTCAGACAGACAGACAGACAGACAGACAGTCACCATTTTGGCAGCTTCAGCCTCTCCCTCAGCCTGGATGATCTTCTGTCTCTGATCCTGTTTGGCTTTCTCCACATAGAACTGGGCTCTCTGGGCCTCTTGCTGGGCTAAAAACACACACACCGATAAAGTTCTTCTTAGTACAAATTTTATGAATTTCAAGACTTAAAGTAAAACATGATAAATACCATTTCTAAGGCAAGAAATATTTCTACAAACAAGTGTACACACTTTTTATTGAATATTCTGCACCTTTCTGTGAACACTACATGTTACAGCCAATGTAAAAGCTATGGTGCAAAGAACCAAACACACAGCAGCTGACACAATGTATGACTCAATGGCCAGACTATTGTTTGCTTACTTCGCACTGTGCTGTTCAGACTTCCCATGAGAATCAACAACTTCCCTTTACATTGTCTTAATTGGAATATTTTGACAATTAGTGCCTTAACATGGAGTGTTCTTTGTGTTATTCTTTTGCTTGCCAATGATACTATGTACTCGTGTTCCTGAGAAAACTTCCATTTAATGTTCAAAATGCACCTTGTGACAATCAGTGGATAGTTTAGCAGCCATGTACCTTAGTGCACACAATGGTCATCTTGTATTTATTATATATATATATTTGTGTCAATTGATGATAATAACAGCTGTTGACAACTCAAGAGATGATTGCCATCTGCCGATTATGGAAACCCAACGTGTTGACCATTGACCAGTAACAGTTTCATTTCATTATTTCATAGTACTTCTCATCAAAACGTCTTTGTCAATCAAGACAAACTTATGTGATTATCTGTTGGCTCAATTAAACTGAAGCAACAATTTGTGTCTCAATACTGAAGCCCCTGCCAATGTAAAGCTGATTTGGTACATTAAAGAACAGCCCTTTTAAATTTGAGTCTGCTGCGATAATCAACAGCTTTCCTTTATATGCAATTAACATTTCTGAAATGTTCAAATTGACACTCAACAGTATTTTCTGTTCAGCTGTTGTTAATCTGTCTGAGATTACTGGGGCTGTTGAGCAACATAACAAACATGCTGTCAGTCAGCGTGAGCCATTCTGCTGCCTGAGTGTGGTATACTGAGCCTTACCAACTTGCTTGGCCTCCACAGCAGCAGTGTACTGGCTGCTGAAGCTCAGCTCAGTGATGGACACATCATCAAGAATGATGTTGAAGTCTTTGGCTCTCTCAAACAGCTCCCTGCGCACCAGCAGGGAAACCTAGACAACAATACAGAACATTATTCAACACTGGACTGACAATATCACACAGATTATGGTCTGGACTGGCAGGTTTTGAGGCAGCGGTTTGTAGTTTTATTATATTGGATTGAATTATATTCTGAGGTTTTTAGAAGCCAGACACAGTCTTAAAAAAAAGGAACATTATCAGCGTCACAATATTAGTTGTGGTTGTTGCAGGTAGTGCTATAACAGTTGATTATTACTAGAGTTGATCAAAACAAAATGTATATATAAATATAGACTGGGATAAAACAAATACCATAGGCCTTCATCATCCCAGTAGAGTGTACAGAGATGTTCGGCTGTAGTGACAAAAGTACCTGTGCTCTCTGTGTGATGAGCTGCGAGGCGTTAAACTTTGCCACCACAGACTTAAGGACCTCGTTGACAATGGAGGGAAGGACTCTCTCATCGTAGTCCTTCCCCAGCTGTTGGTACATGATGGGCAGGTTGGAGGCTAGAGGCCTGGACAACACCCGCACCGCTATGTTCACCATCTGCAGATCTACACACACACACACACACACTCACACACGTTTACCCACTGTATCTTATACCTCTGTCACTACCTGTACTGTTTGTTGTTGTTAGTCTTAGCATTATGTTGTAGTGTCTTGGTGATGTGGTGCAATGTGTCTCAGGGATGTATCAATTGTTTTCATTACATGTCATTCAAAAAAATCTCAAAATGTAACAAACAGTTTTCATCCAGGTTACTGTATTTACTAGGTTAAAAGGGAAGTTTTCCATTCATGGGAGCTACAACATACTTAGCATTATCTTGAAGTTTTCACCATGACACATTCAGCAGCACATTACTATTTCAAATAGTTATATTTAGCTAATCATAAAAAGCAAAAGCAACAGCTGAGTCAGCGCGTGTGCGCGTGTGTGCATGTGTTTGTGTGTGTACGTGCATGCAGTGTTTGTTACCTTTGCTGCCTGTCAAAGAGGAGATTTTCCTGGGTTTGGCTCTGATATCATAGATGATAGGGTACTGGAACCATGGGATCCTACAACACAGACGCTAATGTCACAGCACAGGTAGTAAATTATTTGCGTATCTGATGATCATCATCAACACTTTTCCCTATAACTACCAGTCCAACCACCTCAGCAGGACCATGCATGTAATGCAGCTTTGGGCAACTGCTCTTTTTATGCCCTGATTTTTAAAAAGTAGTGGCAGCGAAGCACTGCCTTTTAGTGGCAGTAGGACCTGATGGCCTGCACTCAGGCAGTGGAGGACACCAGGCTCCGTTCTCTCCACTCTTGGGCCTCCTTTTTCCAACCACTTCAGACACTTCATATCCATCAGCTAGCTTGGCTGCACATTTTGGGCTACTTGCTTCACACTCTTTCAAATTGATTTCTGTTTCACCTGGCACGGCAACCCTAAACTGCTCCAGTAAAATAAAGTCTTACATTTTTTGGTAAGCGCAAGCATCACAGGAATCAAGCCACCGGTGTTACTTCCGGTTTCGTCACAAATCCATATAAGACTGTCCATGTTGTCGCCTAAGTTCACAAAACTTCCTTCTGTAGGGTTCTGGGACACCACTGCATGTGCCGAGCACTGCTTTCCTCAAATCATCGTATTGTACACCTGTGCAACTGTCTAGTTCTGCAAGTGTTCTCTGAGCTTTCCCCACTGAAGCACTCTGATCCAAAAGAGGTCATTTTTTTGCTTCAACTTTGTCCACTTCAGTGTGGGACATTTTCTCCTTTTGGGCGCTATCAGAGATATTTCTTCTTTTCTCTATCAGCTCTTTTATTTTACTTTGCTGCGCTTTCCTTTTATTTTTGTTACCCTTGTTGTTTTCTCTCCTTTACTATCTCCTCTTTCCTTCTCTTTCTACTGCGCTAACCAAATATTTTCTAAATAGAGAGCTTCCACCAATTGTAGTGCTATTTCAGTTTTGCCATATTCTTTCCCAAGTCAACATCTTCCTGCTCTGCAATGTCGATTAACTGCTCCTTTTTGAGTCATTATGCCACAGTTACAGTCAACACGTTTGAGCATTCTGCAGACATTACTATCAAAACTGAACCGCTACCACCAAACACACACTGCACAAATGACAACAAGCCACAAACGACAAACTGCCATCAGCAACACATATTCAGTCTTGCCAACTATTAACTCTAAAAGAAACAAAGAGACCAATCACTGATGACTCCCTCAAACCAAACCAAAAAACATTATATCCTTTCTGACTGCTTACTAGCATCCTGCAGCTAATGCTAACACTACAAACGAACACTGTCGGCCATGCCTAAAACTCTGTATGTGAGGTTATTTAAACTGAATGGCTAATCCGCTCATAAGACGCACACTCCTTTAACTATCTAAATCTGGCAGTGAGCCCTTTTTAATGAGCCGAATATGATTTGGGTGCATTTCCCTTTCCCACACAGATTTAATATCCTGACCTAGAGCTGTAGCAAATTAGGCGCATTAGCTAACAAAACAGCACCCTGTTTTACTTAACACTAGTCAAGATCGGGGACATGCCCCCGTTTATATATCATGGCACAGGTAGTACTGGTAAAATGATTTGTTTTAGGTCTAGGGGATTTAATTTTCAGTGAGCCTTATGGCCGTACCAGCTTCCAACAGGCCATAACATAACCCTAATGCCTTGATTGCCAACACCAAGAAGAGGATGTAGGCCTTACAAGAATCCCTGTGTTCAACCCATTGTCAGCAGTGGCTTCACTTGTCCTCCGCAGTGTCGCTCACTCGACTGCGTAGTTGGCCAGCCCGCTCCAGTCCTCTTCTTGGGACACCAAACATGCACTAAGCCCAGTGTGGGTTTCAGTTCATATAGGTCAGCAAATAGACGTAGACAGAAACTAAACCAAAATACTTTAGGGATGTAAGTTGTCATTCATTGTCCATCATAGTCTTAACAGAAGGCTTGTGGCTATCCGCAGAGCTCCCCTCTCATGCGTTCCTCTCCTCTCTTTCCCCTTGTGACTGCCCTCAGACCAGCTCATATTTACACAAGACCCGCCCTGTTGAGGTTGGCAACCAATCAAAAATGACAAATGACAACCTGTGACCGTGACACTAATTAAAGCCATAAGAGACAACAGACTGACCAGTATAGGTACTGGAATCAGTCAGTTAATAAATCTGCTGATCCTACCTGAAATGCAGCCCCTCAGCCAGAATAGTGTCCATCTGCATCCCTCCAATCCTGTTGAAGATGATGGCTCTGTGACCACCCTCCACTGCTCTCACACACATACACACACACACACACACACACAAAAAATGTATAATGTAAGCACTGGGAAAGATTCAATAGAGTTTTTTGAAAAACGTTTTGACATGTTGCTATTAATGACAGCCTTTATGAATAATATAATCAGGAGCTAACTCTGATTCATGTAAACATGACATTTCCAAAAGTGTCCTGAACGAAACCTCCATGACCTAAAATGACCTAAAAATCTGATAACCATCTAATATGCCATGAATGAAAACAGATAGAAAAAACATATACAGCAGCTACATTAACACAAGACAAGGGCAATCTACACAGAAAGCTAAAAATTTTGAAGCGACATCCGTCACTTGCCTGAGTCACAGAACAGATACGCTTCCATATTAATATAATCCACACCAACTCTGACGTGTGATGTACAGAATGGAATCTAATACAACAGCCCTGTAAGAAACAAATACTCAGATCACCTACTCATTAGTGGTGCTGGAAGATGAGCAAACAATGTTTAACACTGTATGGCTTGGAGTGTCTTTAATTGCTTGTGTTTTCTCTATTTACAGTGCATTTCTTTATGCTGTGTCTGTGTTGTCAAACTGCCGACCCTTTTTCTTAATTTGCAGTTGTTTTTTAAATGCAACAAATGTGTATTTGCTCGTGTTCCTTCAAGTTGCAGTATATTGATATCTCTCAGCCATTACCTAGGTTCAGTGTTTTGCTCAAGGACTTGACAGGAAGAGTCAGCAAACCTTACAATTAATAGCCTGCCCTCTCTACCAATTGAGCTACTGCAGCCCAATAGCTGGAACTCTGCAAGAGGAACAGCCAGCGGTCAGTGGCATCTTCTAGTCATCCTAATCTCCTGGTAGTTTTTGTGGAGTATCAGTGCCATCTGGGACATGAACCATCTGCCTGCATCTGTCACATATTGAGAGCTTGGTACAGTGTGTGTTTACCTGTGTAGGTGGCTTCTTTAATGCCATATGCCAAAGCACCAGCTCCAAGCAGCAGCTTCAGTCCTAATCCTGCCCCTTTGCCACCAGATGAAGACATCCGACCTGCCAGATCCCTCAGGTGCTGGACGAAGCGCTACAGTTTGTGTGTGAAAAGGGATGAGAGCGTAACAGAGAGACAATGGAAATAAGATCATAGTCATGTCCTTGCAGGAATGGGTGACTTAGGAGTAGTGATGAAATGATTAGTCAATTCATTGATTAATCAATTATAAGAAACTGAATAGTCTCCAATTTTGATAATCATTTAAGTCATTTATCAAGCAAAAATACAGAAAAAATATTATTCTATTATTATCAGTCAGTATTAGGAAGAACTAGATGGGACTAGTAGCAGTGGTTTGTCATTAGCCCTGCTATTATTTACTTCAGCTTTTCAAAACTAGAAACCAGCTAAACCTGGACTAGCATACTGCAAAATAAATCGACAGTTTCGATTTGACAGTTTCATACTGCAAACTACTATGAAAAGCAGTATTCGTCAGTAGTATGTAGCAGGCAGTTTCGAATACAGTCCAAGTCTTTTACTGGACCAACACAGCCCTTCATTCAAATCAGTCACTGGGTGCTGCAGCTGATGGGACTGCTCTGATACTAAATAAGTTTGATTGATCTGTTTACAATATAAATACAAAATGCAGGTTTTTTTGTAAAAAAAATAAATAAATAAACATAAAATGTAATGAGTTGGCATTTTCCTTTTAATTATAATCACACGTTGTTAACCAGCACTATGTGTGTATAGTCTCGTTTGTCCTACAGAGGCAGAATTTATATGTTTATGTTTACTTACTCCAACGGAACTGTTTTGCCAATCAACAAAAAGCCAACAACAAATACTCCAGTTCATTAAACTACATACAGTCTGAAATATCAGCCTCACACTACTGTGCATAAAAGGTGTCTGTCCAGGTAACTTGATTTCACAGTGCTGTCCCATTCATCAGAGTTTGGAGCCCACACACCCTCCTGCACTCATATACATTTTCTCTCCTCGCATATTTCCTTACATAACGCGAGGATAATACGCAAATGAGGGAAACGAGGAGACATAAAAGACAAATTAGCATCGTATGTGTCTGGAATATTTACCGGTCTGGGCTCACCAGACAGAACAGACCATTGAACAGATGACTGAGCAAACTGAATAAATAAATCAAGGCCTACAGACCAGTTCCATTCCATCTCTGATTATACCAGTATAGAATATTAATTTACTAATAGCCATAAACAGTCAAGTCAGGTCATAAACCCGCGACCTTGCTAATAAAGTGAAGTTTAGCGATGCACGAGCTAGCAGAACAGTCAACTAACGCGTCATGCTAACTGACCTGACCAACACCGACGTTGGTTAATAGAGTTAACGTTAACTCATTATCAGACCATTAGTTACTTTAGTGGTAGACAAACATGTCACTCAGCACCGCAAAAAAACATGTTCATTAAAATGACTTCGCATTTAAAATACTTACATTTGGTTCGTTGCTCGCCATGCTGCTGTACGTCAATATCCAAGGTCGAGACAATCCCCTTCCTCGTGGACCGCAAAGTCTACTGGGACATGTAGTTCAACAACATAGTCACATCTTTTACAGTAGAATAATCAATACTCCCACTTCAATTATTGTAGGTTCTCTCTATGGGTGAATTAAAATATTTTATTGTTAGGGCCCGAGCACCGAAATTCGGTGCAAGGACCTATTTGTAAGAGTTATTATTATTATTATTATTATTATTATTATTATTATTTTATGTCTTTCAAGGCAGAAATTAGGTGCCAAGACTCAGCACGGTGAATTCTAATGTTTCATCATGAAAAATGAAACTGTTGTAACTCGGATCCATATGATCAGATCTTTTCCATATTTCTCCCGTTTGATGACATTCCCGGCCTGAAGCCACATAAGGGTCAAAATTGAACCAAAGTTATAGCGCCACCTAGTGACAACAGGAAGTTACAGGCCCTATACTTTCACACAATACTCCTAGCAGGTTAACCAGATCCACCTCAAATTTGGTCAGCAAAGTCTTAAGACATTTATGATGCTTCACTGTGAACGAATTGTTCGCCATAAACAGGAAGCAGTTTTTTGAGGGGCTAGGGATGCTTGAAAACTCACCAAACTTTGCACATGCGTCATCAGTGGCACAAATGTACATCTGATCTGGGTCTTGGACATGGGTGTGGCAAAACGGCTCGATAGCGCCCTACAAATTTTCTAAATCAAAGCCCCCCCCCCCTTAAAATTTGACGTAAATGTATGAAATTCGAATGGCAGATGCGTCATGTACGCCATCATGAACCCCTCCTAGAGAATTCATCAGATCCACTTCAGCTTTAGGCTGTGTAATCTAAAGACCCTCTGCCATGAAAAGTTAATTTAAAGAATGTTGTTTCGTTGAACGGTGTGTCCGTGACGTGGCGTTGAACTTCGATGTCCTGCCGTGAAACAGGAAGTTCTTGTAACTTGAGTGTACACGATCCAATCTGCTCCAAATTTCTCATGCTGGATAATATTACAGGTCTGAGGGCATCTATGTGCCAATATCCAGTCATAGTCATAGTGCCACCTACTGGAAACAAGAAGTAAACCTTGTGAGAAAATCATCATTTGATTTACATGACACAGCAGCAGAGGGAGGAGGACAGGAGAAAGGACTGACTCTGACTGATGTCTGTCTTCTTCATTCTCTCTAAACTTCGCTCAGCAATATTATCAGGCAGATACATTATTGCACCTATATTAATTTTGCAGAATTACAACCAGCATAGGTAACCATGTCAGGAGCTGCTGGTTACATCAGCTGCCTTTTCACTGTCATCAGTCCCATCCTCTGTGTTGCCTCTCCACTTCTCCCTCTCTGCTCTGTGTGTGTGTGTGTGTGTGTTGGAGCTGAGATCCTACACACATACACACACACACTGTCCTCTTAAATATTTTTGAGGAGAATATTTAGAGGACACAGAAACCAGCGAGACATAGACGTAGATGACAGCAAAACATGATAGACAACTCTCAGCATAATTTCTTTTCTTCTCATTCAACTAACATGCTGTGAAAAACACTTGGGCAGTGCACTAAAGTGTTATAGTGTTAGGGAGTTTTTATGGGCACTGAGATGATTGAACTATTTATAAAATTATTGTGTTTGCCAGACCTCACAGCCCAACAACCAGCCCGGCCTGCCGGGAATCAATCTAAGCACAGAGAAGGAAAAAGGGCAGAAGGAAAAAGGGCTCTCATCATTGTCAGTGTTGTGAGAATTGTATAAACTGTATACAGGATTTATTTCTCTGTGTGTGTGGAGAGGGGAAAGCAGATCAGTAACATGGAGGACATCAATATTCCAATTATAATATGGGTCTTATCTTTATGAAACTACCCCGGAACCTTCAGGAATTATGGCAGGTTACAGCTTGTGATCTACCGACCAGTTTTCATTGGAACTGAAGATTTAATTTAAAAGAAAAATGTTGACAGCTTGTTCTGAGGATTATGCGGAAAAACCAGGACAATGTTTTAGGAGAGAGATGTTGCTGTTGTTTTTTTTAAATGTTATTTTCAATGCTGTGAGCACCACTGAAATTATATTCACCTGCATTCTATTGGAGTTGGAGGCAGAAATCCCAGAGACAAAAACCAAAAACCAAAACCACTGAAGAGAGGAGAAAAATATGCTGGTGAACTGACCCTTCAAACCTCATTGCTGTGTCTGTCCTCAGTTAAAACTTCGCCTCTCTAAACTCAGCTCCTGTGTCTTGTAGAGTCACCTAAATACCACTAGAGGTCACTGTATCTAATAAAACTAAACCTGCTGTGCATGTCTGTTATCTGATGTTTAAAGCTATCAAGTTTGACAGAACTCTGGGAAGATTTACACAGCGCCCATCTTTTTTTAATGAAGGCAACACTCTTCTTAGTTAAATATAAGTAAGCTATGGTATAAGTTTAAACCAGGGGAGGGTTATTGGTTGATAAATTGAAGAGTCCCATTTACAGTAACCATGTCTCAACTAATGCACCACCACAGTCCAGTTTCTTTATGATTCTGTTAGTAATGTAGGCAGGTAAGCTACTTGTGAATTTCAGTTATCTGAGGCTACAAAAAATGCAAATCTCTTTGATGTACTATAAGACCACTTTTCACTGCAATTAAATATAGACTAATCCATTGTCACAGTGTAAACCTGTGGTTTGAGTTAAAAGAACTACTTTGTTAAAACAAAATTAATCAACTATTTTACTTTAATATAGCAGCTTCAAAATCATTTTGATGGTACACTAACTTGTAATAGGGAGAATGCTGCCTCTCTCATTCCCACTCCACGCCTGTTTTTGCCCTGTGTAGGTTGTGCGGGTATGCTCTGCCGCAAGAAGTGTGTAACACTTTACACCACCAACTATGGGTCTATAATAGGATAAGGAGATAAGCCAAGATGACAGTGGCCTAAGAGGAAGGGTGTGAACTTCTCCATCAGACAAAATCGAGGTTTTCTGATTTGACAACCTGAATATTTGAATTTCCAACTGATAAAATGAGCACGTAAGTGACAAAGTGTATTTATAATTAGTATCAGGCATAGTTCCCAGTGGATATAAGAAAATATTTTGAAGAAACAAGACGGTAAAAGTTTGAATCAAAACTAGCATGCCTACAGACACCAGCGGAGGGACAACAACCAATGTTGTCTAACGCTAATGTGAGTGACACTGAAACTTCCACAGATTTTTTAGAGTTGCAAGAGAGAAACTCTGGCCCCTCATGGAAAAGCAAGGAAGGAAGGGGAAAAAGCCTCCTTCCTTGCCCCTTTTGCTCTGATCGATGGGAAAAACATTTGACCACTTGGACATTAATTCATTCTTTTAGGCTCACACATTTGATGGATTGAGATGCACACATTTTAGTAACTCTGCTGAGCAATTCCCACCACTCTCTCAATTCAAGTGCACCTACTCAATACATTGTCTAAACTCCGAACTGTCAGCTGTCTGTAGACTATGGTTGGCTGCACAACGGGCTGAATTCTGAGTTATGTTATATCATCTTTATGAATTATTTTGTTGTTTTAACAATACCAAGTTAAACAATTGTTGTTGTGATTGATGTTATAACACTGTTATGTCACTGAATGTCAGGGGTATACGCAATGCAATGAAGACGCCACCTTTTTATTTTGTAAAAGAAGTGAGGCTGACCTAATACTTCCTCAGGAAACACATTTATAGGAGTCGGATGTAAAATTTTGGAAGGATCAGTGGGGAAATGGAATTCACTGTAGTCATGGTACCAACCACTCTGCTGGAGTCTCAATTTTCCTGCATATATTTAAAGGGGATATTTTAGAGGTGGTTCTTTCAAACAATGGCAGATGGATTGCCATCACACGCACACGCAGGATAATTCAACTTTTATTGTGTGTAATATTTATGGTCACAACTCTCATTCCTCCAACAAGGTACTTTTTTTGGCAGATAATTTCAAAACTAACTGAGCACTTATATAAATATCCAGACTCTTGTTTAATTTCATGTGGTGACTTTAATGAATGTGTTGATCATGTGATGGATAGGAAAATTTTAAAATAAGAAAAAAATCTTATTTTAAAACTATGTTCTGATCTCTCTCTGTCTGATACATTTTTATCTCATCACCTGCTCTTCATCTTGTTAAAGATGTCTCTCATTCTTTTGCTCCTTTGTCAGATCTTAAGCAAATTATTCTAAAGTTAGGGGGCTTACAGGATACTCCAAAATTAAGAGGGTACTGGAAATTCAATTACACTCTCCTTAAGGATAGGACAACTACTTTAATGAAAGTGGAAAAAAGTTAGTTAATGAAATATTTATTGATAATACAAATTGTGAATATAAACAAAAAGGACGGGGAAACAAACTCTAGCTACTTTTTTGCTCTCGAAAAAAGAAAGTCACTAGCTGCGCTTCAGTGTACAGACCCAAAAATAACTTCCAACTTTGTCTCTTCCTTTTATGGTAATTTGTACACGTCTGAATTCAATGATTGTTCCTTTGAAAGTTTTATCAGTAAGATAAGAAAACATATTTTTGCTATTGATGAGGTCCTTAAAATACTCATTTTCATGCAATTCTGATCTGACAATAAATGTAATTAACGGCTCTTCTCTCAATGGAAAATTGACAGGTATTGATTTTTTAATATTTATACACTTTGTTGTTATGAGCTGTCTTGTATTGTGTACTTGTTTGTGCCTGACGTAATATGTACATTTTTTGTTGAATAAAGTTGAAAAACTGAAAAAAAATAAATAAATAAACATCACATGATGTTGACTTGATTTTATTTTTTTTTTTATCTAAATGTGCGCTCTGTTTTCCCTGGTTGTTGGGCCTCTGAAACGTAGTGCAGTAGAGGTATAAAGCAGCTGAAAATGGAAATATTCAAGTAAAGTACAAGTACCTCAAAATTGTACTTTCCATCACTGATTAAAAGTATAGACCTAATAATTGATTGCTAATAACTGAAGCTTTTTTCATCAAAAGTACTACTAGCCTATACATGTTAAAACCTATATGCGGGGAAGCCTGACCAGAGTGATAGGAGGCAGACTCAGAGACATGTCAAATAGGTCCTTAAATAGGTCCTTCAATCTACAGAATAATCAGTCTAGGCTAAACCACAGGGGTGGTGACTTGAATCAATTAATATCATTTTGAGGGCTCAAACATGATCAACCCACACAGGTGCATGTAACCTTATTTGAAAGCAACACACTGAAGACCACATACACATCATGTTATTACAACATTGGATGACTTTAATCCACAACTCCTGTCATATTAAAACACAAGTCTATTTTACACAGCTCAGTTAGCAGCTAAGAAAAAACAATGACATGAACGCAGTGAATTGGATGGGAAGTCAAAGTTAAAAATCTAGCCAGGATGTACAGAGCAGAGCTGCGTTAAAAACATTAAGCAGCTGTTAACATCTGGGTCTAGTTGGGATAAAATTGTAAACAGGTGAACTACTGAGAATAAATTACGCATGTCTCGGTCTACACCTGATGATGATTTAGTTGAAAGTTGAATATTTTACTCAAGTATACCTCTGAAAGTCAAGTACAAGCACATAAATGAATGTAACAAACCCCCTCCTGTTTGCTGATGAATGTCCCTCAAACACAGTGCTTTTCAAACATGTGTCATCATGACAAAAGTGTGCAGGTTTCCATTCCAAACAATACAAACAAGAAGCAATCCAGTTAAACCAGCAGCTCTTGTGATGGACTGGAATAAAAACAGGCGCTTGGTCCTCCATCACACTACAATGAAAACCACTGTTCTAAACTAGTCCATATAGTCAGAAAACAGGAAAGGTTTAGTTGGTAGAAGCTACGTCCCACTGCAGAGGCTGCCTGCAAAGGTGTGTCCTTCAGAGGACTAAAGCTACATAAGCAGTTCCAATACTTGGCCTCACAGAGACCACCTTTAAGAGCGCATTCAGGCAGTCCTCGTCCACTGGTAAAAGTGGAAATTTCAGAGTTGACTTGATGGCCAACAAAGTAAATATGTCCAAATATATCTGTATAACTTCCATCTCTCTGATAATAGACAGAACAATTTTCTGACTTTACAAGTAGACAAAAACTGACCAGTGCAAAGGATTTGGGGATATTGAGGACTACAAACAATACACCTGTTGTGTTCTTCAAATGTGTACAAAAGGAGGCTGCATTTCACTGTGCCTCTGGAACGGGACAGCCTTATTTACCCATGATGATTAACTTTGACAGGAAATGTGGACTTCACACGAGGTAGCCTCTGGAATGGGACACAGCTAGAGGAAATGTTATCTAGTGTTTTATGATGAAGACCTCTTGAACGTAGCTCAGGAGAGACACTGAGCTGCATCTTCCCACGACACTGACATGCTGCTCATGTTTAAACGGACGACACATAGAGAGCAGTGTTTCCATGTTCAGAGAGAAAGGAGAAGATCAGATCAGACAGGTTACAAGTCTGGTGTTCTGTTCCTGAGTAAATGCAACCTTGGAGGGAGAGAGGGCAGAATTTAAAAAAAGCATGAATCGTGTCGTTTGAGAGTGGCTCCCTGGCTGACTTGAGATCAGTGGTAATGTATTTACAGTGGAGCAGTCTGGAGGGGAAATGCAGAGAGAGAGGATCTTGGAACAGAGAAAACAACAGAGTGCTCTCTCCTCCTCTTCCCTCTCTTCCCAAGGTCTAGAAGAAGTTTTCAGGTCGACACAAAACAAGAGAACAACCAAACACAAAGCTCACTTCACTGACTGTGGGACCACAGCTCCGTTTCACCCAGCAATGAGCTGTTTACTGCTGCAAATTGTAGCTAACCTTGGGAATTTATAGACCTTGGCAGGACGTCAGCATTTTGGAAGGTAGAGTCAGGGGTCAGGGGTCAGAGGTCAGACGTAGAAAAGTCGTACCCTGGAGGTACTGACATGGAGGTCATCATCGTAGAACTTGGTCTCTATGATGACATTACCACTGGAATACAAAGACACATGTCAACTTTAACTGAGGTATCAAATCTCTCTGATAATTCCAATCACTGCCACAAAAAACACATGTACACTATATAACATTACCATGAACCCATGAATTTGTATTGTTGTGATTGCAAGAATCAACACAAAGTTAAAGGAACATTTCAGTTGATTACAACTTGGGTCTTAATCCTGTTGTTTTCATTCTTGTGATTATGATAACACTGTACTCGCCAAGTAAATTAATGGTGTGTTCCCACCAAACGCGAATTGAACTTTTCTCACAGTGAGATTACTTACAAAGTCAATGCAAAGACGTGAATAGACGCGAAATCGCGGCAGGCGATGCGAATGACGCAAATTACGCAACGGGAGTTGGAATATTTCAACTTGCGCGATAAATTTGCGTGACGCTGTGTCGCGAAAGCCTATCAGCGTTTGAGTCTGCTCCTGACGCCCTGACGTTGAATCAGAAATGGAGGGGAAAATAGCCGCCTGTGGGCATCCAGAGCTCTATGATACTACTTCATTTTTATACAGAGACCGGACAAAAAGAGATTGCTTGGAGAAAAGTACTACCTGGTAAGTTCTGAAAATATGTATCTGTTACTTGATTGCAGCTATCGGTTGTACTTTACTATGAATCAAGTCACTAGCCCTGATCGATCCGAACTCCGTTTAGAAAACAAGCATTTTAAAAGTTATTTGCTTGTCGTCTTGTGGACAGACCTGACAAAGCATGAATTCAGACTTTTTACAAATTGGCATCATGATGTAGTTATATTGGCAGCCTTTTGATCCGTTTATTGCAATTAAATCACAGCAAAATCTGTTTATTTTTAGTTCAAACCGCTGTAGTAGTGCTGGCACTGGTCAGCCTCAAGTAGCGCTGGAAGTGGCAGTCATCCAGACAAAGTTCCTGGAGAAGGCGGTGAAATTCACAGAGCTGTGTGCACCTCCAGATGATGTTATGAACCCAGAATATTTAACGGTTGTGTTTATTCAAATAAACACAAATTATCCTGCGGTCAAACTCGAGCGAGTAAAGCGAGGTGAATATTTGCTTCGCTTTTGGTGGGAACGCACCATAAGAGATCTGAGAACATGGTTATATCACTTAAATCAAATCTGACAGATCAAGAAACTGGAGCAGTCAGACAGGTTGGAAACAAACCAACAGTTTATCCAGGCTATCTAAACCACTTTATTTCGAGGTCAAACTGGAAGTGAGCGCACTTTTAGTTTCTAACATGTAACTATGTTAGAAATAACCTGTAACTTGTTTTTGTATCGCTGTATGTTGGTTAGATGTAGCTCATGGTTTGATTAAAATTGAATCACAGCTGTATAGAATTAAATTGTAGTGATGATAAATAAGATACAAATAAAGATCATGTGTGGAGACTCACGTTAAAACATTGGCTGGCATCATCTGGGACTCTGGAGCTGCTTCTATAAGAGACTGCCATGTGTTGGTGGAGTTGGGGATAACAAAGCCAAACTCAAAGAACCATTCTGCACAGAGACACACAGACAAAGAGCTCAGTGCAGCCATAACAACATACAATATCATTATTATTTATTATTATATACAGTGTGTTAGTGTACCATAATGGTCCAAATACTGTTTCGGAGACTTTTTGCCCTCTCTGGTGGAAACCAGCAACATAAACATGCTGTGTTGGTGTCGATTGTGTGCCGTCCCCTGGGGCTCTCTGTAACCTCACCTCTGTACAGCAGGGCCCCGGGGACAGCACTCCAAACACACAGTAACAGGGAAGTGACAACACTGACAACAACCTAGAAAAGATCACAGCTAACTGAGCTCTCTGTTGGTGATTGGAGATGACGCTCCTGCTCTTCTCTAACCCTCCCATAATAACTCTGCGCAGGTGTGCTTGAAAACAGTAACAGTAAGGTGGGGCAGAAGGTTGAAGGTCTGAGGGTGTAAAAGCAACTGCTGTATCTTATGACACATTTTAGGGAACCAAGCACTAATTCTCTGTCATTCACACTCTTCTTAACATCATTTTGAAAAAGCATCAATCCAAACATGTTGAAGTCGTTATATCTATAGATGTAGAGAAGGCCTTTGATAGAGTCGAATGGAACTCTCTTTTCACTTTTAGAAGTCTTAAGAAGTTTGGCTTTGGGGATACAATCATTCCCTAGGTTCGTCTTTTATATACTTGTATGGTTTCTGTATGTACCAAAGAAATTCTATCTGATTATCTTCCTTTGTTTAGAGAGACATATCAAGGCTGCACTCTCTCCTTCCTGCCTGACCCTTGTTATTGTTATGATGATGTCACCTGGCTGCAAACCAAATTTCTGACTGATTAATTGACAATTAAAGACAAACAGGTGAGTCATGTTTTAATTAGTTTAACAGCCGCTTGTTTTTGTTTTTTTATCATTCTGAATATTAAAAGCTGTGTTTTATCAGTCTAGTCTCAATCTAGTATCTCTGTAGGTCGCAGCAGTTGTGTTTTAATAGTATTTCTATGGTAAAATACTTTGGGAATAAGTTTAGATTTATTAAGCAGCTTGTAGTCAGCTTTATTTTATCAGAGGGCAGAAGTTTAAAGATTTTGTCTGTGAGTGTGTGATGGTGGCCTAGTGTGAGCTTCATATTTTATATGGATTCACTCATTTTGTTGCCACCTTATTTCCTAATTTTCCTGCTTAACCTCTATCTCAATCTTCTTTAAATATGAACCTTTTCAGAAACATAGATTTCACAGATTTATGAAAATCTCATGAGTCTAGATTTGCATCCAGTTGATAAACATTTTAATGCTTGGAAAGAAGAATTAGGTGTTAAACTTACCAGAGTGGTGGAAGGAGGCAATTAAAAGAAACAACAAAACTGGCTAAAATGTACTCATATGTTAATCACAAATATGAAAGATGCCACAACTCATCTTGCAACCTCAGTCATATGTTTCCATCTTGTCCTGACTGAAGAAATATTGGGACTGCTTTTTAAAATTTAACATTCTTGGGATTGGGGCGCTACCATTAAGGCTGAGTTCTTACCGCAGCGGCTCGGGTTCGACTCCAACCCGGGCCCTTTGCTGCATGTCATCCCCTGTCTCTCTTCAGCTGTCACTAAAATAATAATAAAGGTTAAAATGCCCCAAAACATTCTGGGGATTTTTCCACAACCCTGTCATTTTTTTCATTAAATTAGAAAAAAAAACAAATTTTCTCTGAAAGGTTCATTAGATGAGTTATTCCCCCTTCCCTTCTGTTTTTTTTTTTCACACATCAGACATGCTGTTGAGGTCTCTGCTGGATCCCCCAGTCCCTTGACACTGACCTTTCAGATGATCTACAGGCAAGTGTAAGATCTATGAAGAGACACCATTGAAAAACGGTGACCCACTCGTTAAAACACTGATTGGTAGTGCTACTAGTAGTCAAAACTCCACAGGGTACCTTTAACTGACTGCCGTTCAGGTTCTTGTCCCTGTAAGTAGTTCAGTGTTTGGCTGATTACCTTCTAGACACTGCCCTTTGAAGAAAACCTTCTGCTCCAGTCTGAACTTCTCCAGTTTCTCTGAGGAGGAAAAGTTCAGTTCTCTGGAGACTGCTTTACACTTCAGGATCTTCTTTGGGACGCGAGCTGGAGAGACAGTGAGAAACTATAAAGAATCGTGCTGACGAGACCAAGTTAGTTTTGAAAGCATACAATAGAGATTCGCTAGCCCTACTTAAGCCCTGCAGCGATGTCTGCATACAGTCATCAAAACTGAGACATCAGAGCTTGTTTACATAACTTCTTGGGGAATTTCCCATAATTTATTCTGTTAACAATATGTAAATTCATTTGCACAGTTTCACTAATGATACTGAAAATGGGTGTTCTCCTTTAAATCTACCATATCAATTTGTTTATGTAGATAAATAGTCTATTCTTTATAGTCATAGTCATTATTCCAACCAGTTATGGGAAAATTTTAGCTATAGCAACACCTGCTTGCTGAGATATGGCATGGTTCATTACACAGCTTTATAATGAAGTCCACAGGTCAATGCTAAAAGAAGCAACCAGACATATCCAGTTAAACAGACTAAACCACTGCTTTGGAAGTAAACAAAATATGTACATGCACTCAAAATGTCAATTGCATTGTAAAACTGTGCATAACCTCTGTATATCCCCGGCCTTCTCTGGCATGTTGTCCTGTGAATCCTTTGTATTGCCCTGCACATTTGCACTGGAGTACATACAAAATTTGATTGTATAATTTGCCTTCAAATTGTGACTTGTACATTTTACATTTATTTATAGTTTTGTTTTTAATTTTTATCCTTTATATATTTCTTTTTTCTGATTCTTATTTTCACACTGGTCCTTTTGCACAGCCTTAAGAGCATGTCACATTGCATTTCACAACACATAATGTTTCAGTATGACAAATAAACCTTTGAATCCTTGAATCCTTGTGTATAACTACAGTCAGAATGGTGGATGAAAGATGAACCAGCAAGTAGATCCTACAAGTCCGGCTGAAGTTCAAACAAAAAGGTTTGCATAATAACACCTTTATATTGATTGAGGTATAATATGCATCTTTGTTTTCACTTCTAAATAATTGGGGTAAACTGGTCTCATATAAAAACCAATAAAATCTGATGGCCTGTATGGTTGCCCTCTGTATTTCATTGTAAACCTGTGTCTTGCAGAGCCCAACATCCACAGATCTCAGCAATGTAGCTGATGAGCAAATGTTATCTGAACTGATGGGAATGATGGCCAAAACTGTGAAAAAAAGAATGAAAGCTAAAAAAAAAAACGGGCCAAAATAGAGAAAGTAAGATCTTAAAAATCATTGAACTTGTTCTGCTATGTGTGTCTAATTTTAAGTTAGGTGTGTGACTGTACCTTCATGTTCTACTCCTGGTACAGAGAGGTCCTCAGTTCCCTGCCACAGCACTTTGCCCGTCTCTGCATCTCGAAGATTCATCCAGTTTCTGCCAGGAAAAGGTTAAGTGACAACAACCAAACTAAAGAATATACAAAATGAATTGAATTGAAACATCCATGGAATAATTTAAACACTAGAAGGAATAACAGACTGATCTGCCTTTAACGCAGTCGTTAATCATCTACTACACTGTCATTCAGATAGAAGAAGTAAGCAGGGTAAGAGCCTCTGTTCAGGTTAACAGGGAAAGGATAGAGATTGGGGCTGCAATCACAGGTTAACTCACAAAGCAATACTATCACAATATATTGCCCATGATAACAGTGGCATCACTACAAGAGATTCTGTAATATTGGACATTTTGCAGGACAGTCATCTATAATATCTGTAGAGAAAAATATGAAAACCTATCCCTATTTTCTTTTCCAAAATGGGAAACAAACATATATTGTGTTTCTTATTGCATTATAAAGAGCTTTCACTTTCAACACATTTTATAATCAACTAAGATAGAACAGTAACAAAATACCAAAATTTTACAGTTCAAACAATTTAACAACATACTGTGATATTGCCATACCACTATATCAATTAGAGGGAGGCCGATCAGTTCACTGATACATCAGCTGATATTTATTGGCAAATATTAGCAAATCAGGTCAGTTAGCTTATAAATTAATGAAAAAAACAAGTGCAACCTTTCCTTTGACTGGACCTCTTACTGGAAGTATTTGATGATTAACCACAAGTTCTTTAAACAAACACATTTTTGCAGACTTGCTGTTTTTAGATAGACATTGTAGACTGTAGTTTGGTGCAAAACACACACACACACACACACACAAATACAGCTGGAGATGGCACTATGATTTCTTTTTTAAACCATTCAAATTTTGGCCATGTTGGGCTACAATGATCATATCAAAACCCCCCATCCTGATGGGGATGAATATTACATGATTTTCTGTCTGTACATTTCTGTGTGGCTGGAACTCCGTCCAGCACAGAAAACTGGCCTTGCAGTTCATTAATATCAAATGGGATTAGCACAGCATCAGCTGCAGGGTCATTTATAACAGCACTGGATTAAAAACATTAAATATGTTTTTGTATATATATTTCTTTTGGGTATTTGTATGCCTTTATTAGAGTTGACAGTAGAGAAACACAGTCCTGCCAGTGGTGTCACACTATTCCACTGATCTAGTGGTGGAAGTAATGTGCCAAGAAACGCAGCAATGCACCAACAAAGGCAGGGAAGAAGAAGACTGCTAGCAAGTTAACATGGTTATAAACACTGTATGTTTCAAAATGTTCAAAAACCTTTCTTTGCAAATGTTTTGAGGAAGGTAATGCATTTACCTCAGCCCCTCAGACACCTTCTTAAACAAGTTTAAACAAGCTGAGTTTCAATCTTTTTCTTTGCAGCTGCAGGGCTGTATAATATATGAACTGACTACGTAGATCTGTGGTTGTACACCTTCATTTAGTTCAAGCTAATATATATGTACAAATAAAAAAACAGTTAACTAGGACAGTACTGTAGTACATGTAGTCCTATAATTATCAATGACTGAGAGGTAACATGAATTTGATTTAAGTGTGACTGCAATTGTCTACACTATTTTAGACACCTCACTGTCTTGTATGTTGCATGAGACAGAGCTATTTTTAGAAGAACTAAAAACTGACTAAAAAGGACAGAGGCATGCAGAGCAACACTGAGCCAGGAAGCTGAAGAAGCCTTTGTGTAGATGATGCTGGCTGCTAGCTGTCCCATCAGTCTGTCAGCTGGTCAGCTGTTCCTGACCTCCACACACATTAAACACAATACAACCGTCAGTCACAGAGCCTGTAAGGACCTGGTCACTAATTCCACTGTACGTTACAGTTTCTCATTCTCATGCAATGACTCTATTAAGGCAGAAAAGAGAGCAGATGACAACTTAAATTGACCACTTTAACCGATTTACCCTGAAGGTGAATGTACTATACACCAAGGAGAGGTGGCTGCTGCAGGAGTGAGACAGAGTCATGGAAAGGTTTTTATCCTGTGTGATGCCAAATCGATCCATTGTCATTTTTCAGTCTTGTACACTAATATGGTTGTCATTATGGTATCTCCTAACTAAATATATGTTGTTTTGAGGTTTGGACCCATTTTGGCATTCAATATCTGGCTTTGGGTCTGGCTAGGGATAAAATAGGGATAGGGATAAAATATCAGGCCTATACCTTTTTGGCACTGTTTTAGCCTGGGATTCTAAGTTGGTCACTGTTGTTGTTGGTTTGTTTTGTTTAATCAGTACGATTCTACAGAGGAACTGTTTGTAGGTTGAGCACCCCATCAACCACATAAATTCATTAAAGCTTGAGTAGAATTGACTGATGGATACCAGTAACGAACCATCATCCCACAGCCCTCTGTTCTCGAAGATTCTCCACTCAGCATCCTGTCACACTCAGATACCACTTAGTGTCACACACACTCGACTCCACACCATCTGTGAGGCCCTTCATCCCACCTCACGACCACCATCAACTGCCTCAAAACACACAGCTTCTAAAGCTCCAGGACTCTGACTTGCCATGTTAGTTAGTACTGTTACATGAGTGAGAAGAACAGAGATTCATACAGATTACTATTACACACAGTAAACTGAAAGGACACAATTTCTTTTACATATCAGCTTTCAGGTGGGTCCTCTTGCATTCAGGGACCCTTCCTAAGCTCATACTATTGAGTTTGACAGTCATAAGATGGTCAAAATCTTGTAGAGGAAATAAATAAAGATTCATATAGCAGAATATGTTGAAGAAAGGTTTGTGCAAGTGCCACTGTAATGATGACTGGCATCTTCACCAGCATGTTATGCAGGTCATATAATTTTACAATACTTAGACTACAGATTAGTTTATTTCATTTTGATTTGTTTTACTTTGTGCAAGACTTTGATTTTTCCTTCTGCATCATGTCCATAAATAAATCTAGTCTTACCTCAATACACACCTCAAAAAATGAAATGTCTTGTATGTATGTTTTCATTTTTATCTCAAACAATTAAGACCTTTAATTGTTTGATTTCTTTAATTAATTACATTTCTTAAAATGTTAGCATGAACGCCTCCAGAGAGAGGCATAAAAGTACCACTAATCACCAACAACTACTGAGCTAGTGAAACAGCCAGGGTGAACTAATCATATATGGACTAAAGAATCATATTAGGTTTGTAATTATTATAAAAGTGAAGATTAAGGGAAGGAAGATCAAACATCATTTGAGCTTTTTAAATATGTTAAATTGTCCTCAAACATAAAAATTTAGAATTCTAATTGAAACAGATTCAATAAAGAGAATCTCAATCAACGAAAGAAAAAAGAAACAAAAATATTCAAATATCTTGCAGTTCCATTATTCAGTTGATATTAAGACAATTTCAAATCACTGTCCCAATTATCTTCACATTTATATTATCAAATAACTGAAGTTTATCATTTAAAATTAAATTTAGGGGAAAGAAAATGATCATATTATATCAATATTAAACACTCATCTGACATCACTTATTGGGAGCTTCAGTCCATGTCTATTAGTGCTGTACTGGCCTTCAGAAACCCTTGCGGGTCAGATCCCACTGACAGCTGAGCTCCATCACCTCCACCATCCCCCACTTCTTCCTCTGGCTTTCTAGTAAAGTGTGCCGAGTTGAATGGTTTCTCTAATCCTCTCAAGTCTAACTAAATCCAATCTCCTACATCAAACTCATCATCCTCCACACCTTCCAGAATAATCCAGGCCACACTGCAACGTCTTTCTCATTGATGCTCTTTCAGCAGCTAATAATAATCACTAAACATGTGTCACTGTAAAAAACAAAAACAAAAGAGAAAATGAATACATGCATAATTTTAGCAGGAGGTCCATAATGACACTCCACACTTCCTCACAAATTAAACAAAAGAAAATCTTGCACAGCAATTGATTTAAGCTCCAACAACATCATGCAAGGTTGAACCTTTGCCTCCTCAGGGCCTACTGAAGGTTGTGTATGAGTAAATCACCAGGGTGCCTGCACAAATCTGTCAGAACACACACACACACACACACACACACACACACACACAAGTTAATGAGCCCCCAGAGAAAAGCTGCTGTCACTGTTAAGTCTGCATTTATTTTTAAAGACGCGTTAATGGCTCAAAGTATAGGCAGCCCCCAACTTTTCCACAATACAACAGCAGCCCCTACACACACTCCTATTGAACAGAAACTACTTTTCAATTCAGTCAATTCATACTTCAACAACTCAGCAACACTTAAGTCTATAAATACATGTAAACCGTGGAATGTATCCTAGCCACCCGTTCATTTTAAGCCAGTGCTTGTGGTTTTCAAAGCTTCACTATTACAATATTGTAGTAATATCTGTCATACATTTACAATTTTGTAATGAAATTTTCCTTTTGCATTAGATAAAAAAGAAGGCATGCCAACTACAGAGCAAACTGAGCCCAATCCTGCCACACTATAGACAGGCAGGGGAGAAGAGGGACACAAAACGATGTAATCACCAACACAAACAGTATCCACATTTCCATTAGCACTCATCTCACCATCACCTTTGCAGGGCTGTGCCTGGCTTAAGAGACCTCTGGCAGGTCATTATTACAAAACTGTACCTCCTGTTGGAGTGCAACGACAATACACTAACAAACTGCTTTTTTATCAGATTTTTGTTATCAATTAGTCTATTGACTATTTTTCAATTATTAGTATATCATATGAAAAAAAAGACAAATGCAAATGACCAGTGTTGTCTGCTCGAGAAGAGGATTCATTTTACAATGATATGAACTGTTTGGTGTTTTCACTTGAAAAATGATTAAAAAATAACTGCCTTCATTATTTTTCTGTCAGTCGGTTAATTAACCAGTTAATTGACAAATCTTTCTACATTAACACCATATCATATCAGAGGGTCAAACAAACATTAGGTATCCTCAGTAAGGCTCAATACAGACAGGCTTTAGAAAGTTCCCTTTTTCCTTCCACACGTTATTTTAACATCAATTACTTTTAGTAACTTATATTTTGCCTTTGATCTACAGCTAAAAAACAATAAGAACAATGCAGGTCTTTGTTAAACATTTTTTGCAAATGTATTATTAAATGAAATATTGTGTGTATGTATAACCACTGCTAAACCAGAGGATGTCCCCACTGAAGTTCAGAACCAGATCAGATGCCTGTTTCAGCAAGAAGTTTCACAGACTTATCTGCAGAACTTCACTGAGTAAAACGCATCATCATCATTTTAATCCATTTTGCAGTTTTGAGAGGTTTCAGGTTATACACACCAGAGTTATCTAGGCAACTTAGTGAACCTGCTTCTTGGAGCAGGCCCCAGGTAAAGGTAAATGAGTGTAGCTGCCAGGCTGAATCCAAACCGTGTCTGTCCAGAACACTCTATGAGTCATCTGCTACCAATAACTCAGTCTGACTCAATGGATATGGCAAAGTCAGATAATCACCCTGTGGTTCGACTATTGCATTCTGATTCCTTCTCTCACAAATGATGACAAATTGTCATCTTATATAAAAAGCCATATGCTAATGAGGAAAAACTTTGATTAAACATTTAACTGTGTATAAGGCACATAATTAGCCTTTTGATTGGTATAAGAAATTCAGGACAAACATACTGGTCTGTACACTGTTGTTTCACAGTTGCAACAATGAATAAAAAAATGTTGTGGGAGTTAAGATTCTATTATTTTTGGCCATGATATTTCTTCAATTATGGCAGAATGACAATAAATTCAGCCAGACTTTGGGTTTGAATATGTAAGACTACCAATAACCAACTATAGCAGGTGCTACTGTTTATGTGACCATCTTAGAGATGCTCTCTATGCTCTGTTCTTAAGAAACACTGACCAACAAAAGTGAGATAACTTCACAAACACCACACTAGATGGTCTGTTATCTTTGCTGTAGTTTATGGAAATTTACACATTTCCACTTCAAAAAGGGCTAGTTTTATATTCTTATTCATGTTCTTCATAAGGTGTTTGGATAACAGATGGTAGCAATGTTACCGTTACAGTCTAAAAAAGAAAAGAAACAAAATGATGTGCTGTTTAGCCTCTGAGTTGGCTTTAATAATGCTGTATGGACAGAAGGTAGTAAATCCCTGTTCCACTAAATCATGGATTTAGGCATTACCACACTACAGCAAGAGGCCTGACCTTACTAAGAAACATACACAAACACTCATATTTTCATCTTTTGTATAGACTGAGATAAGTAAGTTTCATACATAGCTAAATGACTAAACTAGTTTTAGCTAAACTAAAGTTGTATGGTCATGTTTTCACTGGCTGGGCCTCCGTTGCAGTCAGTGTAGCATGCTGCAGTGCTCTGCTGCTTATTCTAGAAGGTATTACTGGGGCTAATTCAGTCCTACATGGTCACATGAAGACACAGTCCAGGCAGTGATATGGATAGACTCCACCCACCCACCCACCCACACACCGCCCTCCCACACGCCCTCCCACACACCTACACACACACACACACACACACACACACACACACACACACACACACTATCACATCCTAGATACAAAGCTACAGTTTGCATTTGTAAAAAAATTGATTCTACAATAATTAAAAACACAATATCCCCAGATGAATGACACTTGGCAAACTTGGATTACCGTAGCAGTGGGGAAATGAAAATGTGGCAAACATTGCAACTATAGATGGATGGAAACTTAGCCAGTGATGTTGGATGTTATTATTAAAAACACTGTTCATGAGCCGACTTCAAGCTCCTGGAACTACTTTTTGCCTTGGGATTATATTTTCCAGCAAGGGCTCAAGTAAATGTGACTGTCTGGAGGCTTCTGGATCACAACAAGGCTGAGGTGGACTGAAAATTTAGCTGATATATATTGAATAATATTATGTTCAGGTGTAATGAAGACTATCAATAGATCAGCCTACAGTCTGTATCATCATCCTGCTTTCCTGTTCAGCACAAGTGGATCAGCTTAAAGGGACGGTGCCCACGTGGTTCTGTTTAGGTGTCTGCACACACAGATGTGTTCAGATATGTTTGTCAGCACATTCCTAATTGGATATGGACAGATGATAAATATATGTCATGCAGACCCTCGTGGGCCCATGTAGCCATGTAGATGTGCTAAGTGTCATTTGGGATTAAGTGTCACAACCGCAGTTCAAGATGTGGAACCTGGGATCTCCAGGCTATTGGTTCACTGATATAATATACAATATTCACCAATGACAGGATTTGTTGTTCCAAATATAGATGTAATTTTAGAAGGTTTGCCAGTAAATTCTGCTGCTCGCAAGTCATCTTACAGAGAGAGTAATGACCCAGTCACTCCCTCAGCAGATATACTGATGCCTATGTAAAAAGGGCTGGCCCTATGGTGTAATAAGTTGCCCATTAGTGTCATCCTACACCTTCTTCTTTGAAATTTCATGTTGTATTTTTCCATTGGTTCTGATGTATTAATATGATGAATAACACTTTTATTATTTTGTTTTACCAAATACTATTTTTCTATTGGTAGCTCCATCCGTGCTCTTTAAAATATGACACAACAGTAAACCATAGGCCCCCCTACGATAACTCAACTACAAGCAGTAATGACAAGGTGACAAACAGGGAGTGTCCCAAAAAAGTGAGAGGCCAGCTTGATGGGAAAAGTAGATGCTAATGGATGTCTGTACCAGCAAGACATTTTTGTTGGCATTTTGTCCAAAACACATCAAACACTAATCAAAGGTCAGAATGGCTCATGTAGATTAACAACACCATTAGGTTTACAATCTCCCTTGTCCATCTAATCAGAGAAGGCCTACCCAAACATTTTTTCCAACATCTATAAATCTAAGTTAAAAAAGTAAAAGTATGTGTAAAAACAGCTGGCAAGAGCTGAGAAGCAGCTATTGAGCTGGCAGTAGGTTTTGGAAAACCCCATATTATCTTATCCAACCATGAATATGACCAAAACTGTTTAAAATACAAACAAACCCAGCCAGACGAGTCAGAGCGTTGTGAAAACAAATTAGTGCTACAACATTAATAAAGAGCAGTAAAGGGGGAGAATATCAGTAAACTAAAAACATAGTTAAATCAAGTGTCAGGGCGTTCTGGTGACCTAGTGGTCTAGGACACATACCATACAAACACACAATGGCAGGTTTGAATCCGGCCGGTCGAACACCACTCTCTCTCTTCCCATGTTTACTGTCAGCATCTCCTCAGTATACTATCCAATAAAGGCAAATGCTAAAACAAAATAAAAAATAAAAACGTGCCTACTGTGTGTGCTTTAGAGAATATGCATAAAACCTGGTTATGGTCTGGGCTGACATAAATTCACTTGTTTGCAAAGTAATTTCACTTGTTTAAAAAGCTCTAAAACAAGTCACTACTTACTGCATCACCACACAACAACACAACTCTTGACAGTAATAAGAGCAGATGTTGTGGTCACTGTGATAGAAACAAAAATATTCAAGATCTTAATACACTCTTGGAAAACTGTCGGAAGTAATATAAAGTATACGTGACTTTTGGTGGATGGGATAACACATTCAAAATACACTGGTATTATCTTTAAGCAGTGCAGTATTGAGATTAACTGATTTGTAACGAAGTTTGGCATCAGTTCCATACAAGAAACGGACACACCTGGGTTTGACAACTTCCAATATGTACGTAGCTGTCATTCTGCTAACAAGCTACACTTAAGTCACGCCAGTAACATTTCAGCTAAGAGCTTACTAATAGTAAGTAAAAGTTTGACAAAGATAAACCGGTATCTGACAACCACCTGCGTCAATTTTCACATTATCTCTATCGCATGTCACGATTGCTATATAGGGTATTTATCGTTACAGCTGCCTCACCAAGCGCACTGAGCAGTTAGCCAGGCAAGTTAGCCACAGGACAAGGCCACTCATTTTATCTGGCAGTCCGTCATTCAGATGTGAACTAGCTAGGTTCGTAACTACAAGAACATTTTCTTTGGTCACATCAAATAAAGACAAACATCAGCTGTGTACCTCGCGTTATCAAATGAGAGGTTAAACTGACAGGTTAGCCACCGCTGCTAACCTTACGGTACGTTACTATTAGACTCAACAGTCACAAGATGTTACTACCATCTTGCTAATGTTAGATGACGTTATCTAGTAATAAACAGGACAGACAGTTAGCCTATTACTATGTGTCTAACCTTCGCAGAACATCACCAAAAGCCTCAACAGCGAAAAGGATACAGTTTGAAGCCCTTCAAAATTTCCTTGGCCCTGTCTTCGTCTGAAGACATTTCAGAAATCGTCTGTTTTCGTTCCTTACAGAAAACCCAGGATCTGTTGAAATAACAAAACTGATGTTGATGTTAGCTTAACCAGTTAGCTAACTACACTGCCGGCAAATGGTTGCCTGGAAATAGCATAAACTATGTGTACTTTCTATACCTGCAGGTTAAATCTGATCCGATAATGCAATCAGCTTAATATACCCAGCTAACTAACAGACAACTAGCCTAGCCAGTCAAAGGTACAGGGTAACTACTAACAGCCAATCATAGGCCGAAAATGAGAAGCATGGGTGGGACTAAAGTGGATAGAGACGCGTCACCAGGGGCAACGCCGCACACACTTTGTGATTGGGTCCGCCGCGGCGCGGTCCGTGCATGTACCACCGTACCACTCCTTTTCTCATTTAAAAAGCACACATACATACTACGTGAAATGCAAACTACAACAATTCCGAAGACCAAACTACTAAATTTGGTTGAAAATTGAGAATATGACATAAAAATTTGAGACTATTGAATAAAACAAAAATATGGTGTGAAAGTCAATAGCCTTTAAATTTTTTTCACGCAATTTTACCTTACTGCTTGAATTAGTTTACTTGGCTAACAGCAGTCCCAGTCCAGAGTATTCTGCCTGGACAAGACAATCATATATACTTGGCAGCAGTAGTAGTAGTAGTACCCTAGCAGTAGTAGTACTGGTGGTAGTAGTAGTGGCAATAAAAGAACCTGGCTGCAGACAAGATGACGGACGTTCTCATACAGGAACTCGTGTGACACCAAAAGCCGGAAATGGTCAAATGGTCGCTTTTTTTTTCTTTTTAAAGTAGAACCATTTGTCTGCAAACTTTATTCAAATAAGTTACCAACGACAGCTATTTAATTTATTAATATATTCATCTTTGATTCATTTATGTATGTATTTTCCCTTTGCATTTTACCCCCTATTTATTTCCACAAACTTATTTATTTCTGTATTATTTTCTCATTGCATTTTCTTTTTACATTTCTGCTTCATTATGCAAATGAGGGGGCTGTCTTTCAAAGTGTGTCATGGGGTGCCTTCAATGTTGCCAGGTCTGCGGTTTTCGCATGGAATTGGGCTACTTTTGAGTGTTGCTGTGGGTTTAATTTTTTGTCCGCTGGTTGGATAGACCTATTTTGCATGCAAAATACGTGAATAATATCTATAATTTAAAAAGAAATCCATATTTTAAATTAAATAATTTATTTATACCCAAATCCTACCAAACTGACTCCAGATCAGCACATGACACATGGACATGGGACATGACATGTCGCACGCGCACATACACACACCCGACATGCCTCTCTGCCCGCTGACGCCCGCCTCTCGATCCCAACTCAGCTAGCTAGCAGAAATAAAGTATTGCATTAACTAGGACAAAGCAACAGGTTAGTTTGTGTGTCAGGGAATTGGTCTACACGTTCACAGAGCTATATTTTATTAATGATAATATACTGTATCTAATTACACATGGCTATTTTAGGATCTAGGTGAAAGAACTGTTTAGGGAAAACCTCTTTTAATGCTGGCACACTAAACATTTATGGTGTTACTTTGTAGATATTAATATACGTTTGGCAATGATAGCAATGCTGTTGGACTTTAAAAGCAGTATATATGATTTGGCAGGGATATATTTTGAGTTCTGGTATTGAGCTGGTTTAGTCACACAGACCTAGCAACCCTGGGTGCCTTTGTCAGATCTCTTTTCCCAGGACCGCTACCGCACTGAGGAGCCGCACCGCCGCACGCCTGCCATAGCGCACCGCATGCGCACGGTATTGGCATGTTGCAGTGGTCCGCCGCTTTCACAGGACAGCCGGGTGCGGTGTCTGTGCTGGGAGCTACTGAGGCGAGAGCAGCAGGTGCTGGTGGACTGTGCAAACCTCCAAAACATCCTGAAATGTCCTGCGGTTTTTCTACGACATAAAATACGACAGTAAATACCCCACTCCTGAATTTGGAAACCTTTATGTGTCGTTAAAGAGGTGGTTGCTAACAAGTGGCTAAATGAGACTACAGTGGTTGTCTGGGACATTAAACATCATCATGCCGAACACAGAAGCTCATCTACTCACTCGTCTGCCTTTACAGTTTCGTTTGGTTTATACTCGCGCTCTTGCAAACTATTCTTACTCAAACTTTCCCAAAGGCTTTTGTAGAAGAGGTAAGCACGCAAAATCAAATTACAAGTTGGAAGCTTAGTGGTGGTGACATTGAAGTCATGCAACCGTGGTGTAGTTCGTTTATAGCCTAATGTGGTGTTCATTTGTGAAGATTATCTTGCTGAACAAAACGTGAAAGTATCATAAACATTTTGTTTGCCACAGAGCTTACTTTCTGTAATAATCCAAAATCCAATCGAAAAATTCCATTGGCTTTTTGTTGAGGGAACCAGGGAAGGAATTTTCAATCGAGTTGAGAGGGGTGGTGGAAACCTTTGACCATCCATTCAATTGGAAAATATTAGTGCCTCATAACCATGTAAGCACTTAATCTGATCGTTTCTCTCTGGTTGGAATAAATATATTCTTTCTGTGCATGTTTGCCTCACGTGGGGGGAACATTAGGTGACGTGAACACATTTCCGGGAGGGACGGAATCATGGCGGCAGCAAAACAAAACTGGTCTGTGGCTGATAAGTTTTTGTTGGAGACCTTAAAAGATCTAAGGATTATTTAACGCCTCGATGGTCGAAAGGCTCAAAACAACGAGTTGTTCAGACAAGTGTTTACAATTTAAAGAATGAGTTACATCAGTTTGAAGAATGACTGTCTTGTTTTGAGGACATTATTTGTTAATGACAGATCTTCTCTCTCATTTTTGTGAAGCAATTTTCCCTCTTTAGGCTAAAAGTAATAGGACACGGGTTCCCCAGGTCACATTCGGGTCATTTGTGAACCTAAAGTATTAGGTCATATACTGTCTCTTTCAGAGCAATAGTTCAGCTCCCTGTCTCTGTGGATAACTGGTCAGGGTGCAGCTGTCCTGATAAGGCTGTCCCCATCTCCAAGTAGACCAAGGTCATGGGAGATAGACAGCACTATGCTCCAGACTCCACAGTGATATACTGTCTCCTCTTTGTGTCCTGCAAGGCTTGAAGTAACATACAATGTGACTTTTGTTAACTTAGGTAAGCATATTTATTTGTTTGGAATCCAATACCCAACAGAATCTTCACACATCTCTAGCTGCACAGGGAGTAACCTTCAGAATTGGGTATTAATACACAGGGTTTACTTGTACTGCTGTTCTCTATTCTCCTCGATCGAGCTTCAATAAATGCTTGTGTGTAAGACATCCAGGTCTCCTGACACTTCTTCCCTCACGAGTCAACCAGCTTCCTGATTTCTATCACAATTTTGTTATCCAGTTCTGTTATATAAATTAGCCAATGTGGATGATTTACTCATCACTGGTTGTTATTGAAAGACTACCTTGTCAGCACCACATTCAGCTGTCTTCTTTGTTTTTAGGCTTCAGCCTATTGTTCTCCCATGACTTTGTCTTTAGTTACCCTTAATGCCAAGGGGTTAAGAAATACTTTGAAAAGGAAAGCTTTATTTTTATTTGCCAAACAACTTAGAACTGATTTTCCTTTCTTTCAGGAAACACATTCTAAAAACTTAAAATCCTGAAGAAATTACTACTGCTACAAGTTTTACAAACTACAAAGAATTGTGTGAATATTCTTTGCTTAACTTCCACAATGCAGTTCAATACATTTATCTGATAAAGAGTACTGTGACAAAGCTCTGTCTTTAGTTGGTGATCGACTTTGAGGTCGTATCATCAGATCTGCAGCCATATGTCTTGGACACTCGGGTGAAGAGAGGAGCAGGGCAATCAACTGGTCACCATCTAGTGGTGAGTTAGATCAGATGGCGGGGGGGCTGCCGGACAGACCTGGCAAACCCAAATGTGTAGTAGCCCCTGTCCATGAGGTCTGCAACTCCCACCTCCAGAAGAATTTCACATGCATCCCGGGGAAGGCTGGGGACATGGAATACAAGTGGGCCATGTTCAAAGCCTCCATTGTGGAGGCAGCTGCTAGGAGTTGTGGTCAGAAGGTTATCGATGCCTGTCGTGGCAGAAACCTAAGAACCCACTGGTGGACACCAGCGGTGAAGGCCGTCAAGCTGAAGAAGGAGGTATTTCGTGCTTGGTTGGCCTAGGGGTTTCCTGAAGCAGCAGACGGGTACCAGGAGGCCAGAAGGGCTGTGGCTTTAGTGGTTGCCAAAGCGGTTGGCCTCAAGGAAGTTCTGGCAAACAGTAAGACAACTCAGGAAGAGAAAGTAGGGCTTGGCTCAGGCTGTGTTCAGCAGGGGAGGAGAACTGCTGACTTTGACTGGGGATATTGTTGAGCGGTGGAAAGAACAGTTTGAGGAACTCCTGAATCCGACTAACAAGTCCTCTGTGGAGGAGGCAGAGTTTGAAGACTCGGAGGAAGCCTCACACATAGGCCTATCCCTAGAAGCGGTCTCTGAAGTAGTCAAGAAGCTCCTCGGTGGCAAGGCGCCAGGTGTGGATGAGATTCGCCCTGAGATGATGAAGGCTCTGGACATTGTTGGGCTGTCTTGGCTGACACGCCTCTTTAGTATCGCATGGAGGTCGAGGACAGTGCCTGTGGAGTGGCAGACCGGGGTGGTGGTTCCCATTTTTAAAAAGGGAGGCTCAGCCTCACCGGGAAAGTTTATTGCAGGGTGTTGGAAAGGAGGCTCCCACCGATTGTCGAACTTCAGATCCAGGAGGAGCAATGCGGATTCCGTCCTGGCCGTGGAACAGTGGATCAGTGTATCAGACCCAGTATTAAAGATGGCTGAATGAGCAAGAAGGTGTCATGCAGATTATTGACTAGTCTGGATATAACACCTACTTGTGTGCATTTGTGGTAATTGTTTATCAGACCTCAACTGGACACGCTCGATTATTAATGACCTCCTGTCACTCATTTAAAGTATAGGATCAACCTAGGGTGACATGACCAAAAATGTTATCACAAATTTTTTTTCCGTATCGGTCAATATCAATAATAATTACTAAAAATGTCAAATCTGAGGTACTGTAATTTCTTACTTTCTCCGTGTTCCAATGGGTGATATTGTTTCAAATCATGAAACAGGTTTGTGGTGTTTCCCGTCTTAGCTGGCATGTGTCTTTGGCAGTTTGCTGTCGGATTGTAGCCAAAATATCTCCAAACTACTGAAGTTGAGTGACCTTTCTCGTCAACAATGGCTTCATCCTGCTTCGAGCTGGTCATGGGAACTGCGTTTTCTCCGGTGTCGCTCATTTCACTTACCGGTATTTTGCTTATTCTGCTCCAATTACAAGCCTGTTAGCCACTGTGTCTGCAAGCATACCTCTACTCCTGTGACATGATTGTCTCTTTTATTCCTGGCTTCTGATTGGCTCTTTTATTCCTGTGATGTGATTGGCTCTTTTAATCCAGGCTTCTGATTGGCTTTTTTTAATTCCTCCTTCTCCTTCTTCTTGTTTAATGGCAGGTGGCAACTAGCATTTAAGGTGCATTAGTGGTGTATGGTTGGTTTAATTATATCAAACATTTATCGAACATTTGTTATATTTATATTGCGGGAAAATTATATTGTAATAATTATTAATAATAATAATTATTGTTTTATCACCCAGCCCTAGATCAACCACACAGAAGGTCTATTACAGTTACAATCAGATGGCACATTCAGGAGTGGAGTAATACAAATATTAAAGCAATTAAATCGAGTTATCTAGAAGCACATAGGTCTACTGTACATTAAAGAGACATATTATTGGGAATGGTTTAAGGATGTACCACATTTCAAATATATATGGAAATATAAGGAAAAATGTGCAGTGTTATGTCTAGTGTTATCACCCACCTGATTTATGGTAATCTGTCTGCTAGCAAGAGAAAAACCTTGATTACTTTCAAGAATGAATTAGGAGAGGAGTTGGGCAGCAAGTAAAAATAACTAACTGGCCTGTTCCACGTGGAAGTGGCAGCTGAGGCTTATGGATCTAATGTCTTCATTAATACACATCACAAATTTCATATGAAAATTTTTTAAAAAATGACTTTTCCAGCTGAGCAAACATATGCATTCTTTAGTGTGGTATTTCTACATACAGGGGCAATTTCACGAACTGTTGAACAAATTGTGTTCTTAAGGGCCCATTTTTGGTTTGATGAGTAATTCTGATGGAGTTCCTCCTAACTCAGCCATTTGGGAGCTAGTTAGCTTAAGATGTTTTGTGAATACAGCCAAAACTCCATTAGTGCTCAGCTGATAACAGATTTCACACAGCAAATTCAACTTCACTTGACACAGACATTTCTGGAAGGCAGAGATTCTCTTTGAGCAGATTTATTCATGTCGGCCAGTTCAGTCTCAATGGGCAAAGCTGAGGACTGCAGTCTATTTATGGTATTACCTGGCTAATATGAACGCAAACGAGGAAGTCATGTTGATAAAAATGATGGCACTATAAGAAAGTCAACTACCATTAACCATATCTGGATGCTATTATGATTAATCTGATTTAAGGTCAGCAGGCTAACCAGCCCATCCTTAAAATGCTACGTCATTATATTTCAATACTGTACTAACTAATGACGTCTGTGTATTGCCCGTGTTTGATCTGTTAAGTTTACAAATGAATCTGCTTTGGTTCAGCTTCCATCACCTCGGACACACACACACCAGCCCTGCAATAAAACCTGCCTTTAAGAAATTATGTTGCTACACAGTAGTGTCCATTAATGCCACTTGTGAATTGCAGTGCACCAAAGCACAACATCCTAACCCAAGAACAGTCGAGGTAGAACTTATTACCGGTCAGGGATTAAAATATGGGCTGGACATGGACCGTCAGAACCAGACCTGATGACGGACCAGCAAAAGCAAAGCACAAGACAAACAGACATCCAGTCTGAATTTTGGAGTTTAGCAAACTTTTATTGAGTGACAAATTAGTCCTTCTTGGCAGCAGCCTTCCTCATGGCAGCCAGCACGTTGCTCAACTCCTCTCTCTTTCTCTTGGCCCGAATGTGAGTACCAATCTGGGGAGGAAACAACAACATTAGACTGACTAAATTCAGCACTGTGTAAACTGAGCCCACTCTCTGCCAAGTTGTGGGGCCGGTGTAATGCACTATGTCCGTAAAGAGGAGGGGGGTGTCACAAAAAGACACATTCAAAATGGCCTTGAGCTGACCCCACTCACTGCATCTGTGGGGGCTAGATGAATAAAACTAGGTTCAAGAGTACAACTCTGTACATACAAAAGGCAGAAATACACAGATTTATAAAGCTGTGCGTACATGTGTACATGGGAAATGCTACTGTGGCTGTTCAGCAGTTGTTCAAATTTCCCCTGGCATGCAGGGCTCTGACATAACAGAAATACAAACTCACCCTCTTCTTGATAAACTTGAGGGCTCTCTTGTCCTTTGACACCTTCAGCAGCTCCATGGCTCTCCTCTCATACGGAGCAAAGCCACACACTTCACGGATCATGTCCCGAACAAACTTGCTGTGTTTGGTCAGACGCTGCAGAGGACAGACAAGATATTAATTTATTTACACCATCTTTTTTTTCCCCCCCTTTCACCCTACATAGCTAACATTGTAAAGTTCCAAACTTCAAAACTTTGTTCAAGATCAGCCCTGAGGAGGTACAGCTTTGACAGTTTCACCACAATACTCTACAGTTTGTTCCAAGTTTCACCAAACATATCTGACTGTAAATGCTATTGTAAACATTTTAAGGAGATATTTGAAACTCATCTGACAGAGGATCTGTCTACGGATCTTGAAATTTTGAATTTCATATTGATTTCATAAAAGAAATGAAGGGGCAGCGCTGGGCTTGAAAGGTGGCTCTGCAATGTTTGCTCAGAGCTAATTCCCAAAGTCAAGGTTGATATATTCATAATGCTTGTATTGTCCAACCAACAGTCCAAAACCAAAAGACATTTAATTTATTATCATAGAAGACCAAGAAAACCAGCAAATATTCACATCTGAGAAACAAACCACTGAATTTGGGGCATTTGTTTACATGACATATGATTAATTGATTATCATTACTTTGCTCTCAATCAACTAACCGGTGATTTGTTTCAGCTCTAAACTACAGTGAGTAACACGCACACGCCTGTACTTCTATACTTGTGAGGACCTTAATTGACATAATGCATTCCCTAGCCCCTTACCTAATTCTAACCTGAATCTTAAAACCATGTCTGCACCCTCAAACAGCCCTTTGAAGGTCTGTCCCAAAGTGCGGACTGGTCAAAATGTCCTCACTTTCCAAAATTGTCCTCACTTCTGAGGTCTAAAATTCAAATTGGTTCTCACAAAGATAGCTGTACACACACACACACACACTCCGTTTCGGTCTTTTCGTGGGATTTGTTGGCAATTAGAAAAATCATCAAACTGTAAAATCTATCATTGAAGTATGAAAACACTATCTGCAGGCTTGAAATTTGGTGCAGACTCTTATTCCCAGCTGATGTTAGGTTTAGCAGTGAAACACTCTAGACAATTACAAAACACTAAAAATTCTGTTTCTAGTCATTACCAAAAATTGATCACTAAGTTGTGGATTACAGTTTCACACGTTTAAGCAAACTGCAAGATACTTGTGAAATTAAATGGTGTCATGTGTGGGTTTAATAAACATCTGTATACCAACTCCTCTCAAACCTGGACATTGAGTATCACAATCTACTGAAAATTATGGAGTGGTTTTCAGCCGCGAGACCAGCTGTTTGCTTCAAAATAGCTGGTAGAGAAAAGAAAACAGCAAAGCTTTGGCACTAGATGACAAGGACTGACAAACCCTGGTTGCTCAAAATACCGGTCACTACAGTCTACAGCAGGTACTCACCCCACGCCGGCGGCTGTGTTTGGGAGCAGTTACATTTTTGGTGACTGGGTGGCCTTTGTTAAGGCCAACGGCCATGGGGTAGCGAATAGCCATATCTGCAGAAAACCAAGCACAAACATCAGTTCAAGGACAAACAACAACAGTTTTTAATTAGCTGTTTGACCACAGGTGAAGTGGGGATTTCACATGTCCTTTCAAGCTATCAGACGCATTTAGGTGCTGCCACCCAGCAGCATCCCCACATTTTCTCCTGGCTTAGTGAAGAAAACAGAAAAGCAGCGGCTGTCAGGGTATTCCTTATAATTATCAATTCATTATCTTTGAACCATGGCTATAATGCAGCTTATTTTTTAACAAGAAAATTATTCTTGTTAGCAAAACAGAGCATGATAATTTCATGCTTAACAGTCGTCATGGTACACTGTAATAAGACAGTAAGTTACGTTAACTTTCATACCATTGACTACTTCAATGAGTGAGTTACCCGGTAACATTAAGCTCGTCTGTTCCCACCTACAAAACAGAAGCGGTGGTGATACAATCGCGGGTGGAAAGCCTTTTGTGCCCGGACACAAAATATAAGTGCTGAAATGTGTCTCTGTACATGTAACGTTACCACGACTATAAGTGCTTGTTCCTCCAATCTACAGAATAAGATACGGTTTGTGGTTGAAAATAACTCGTACGGATTTCAGGAGCTAGCCATTAGTTGCTGCAGTGTGGTAAACGAAAATAATCAGAGATACTGGTTAGTCACTGACGGAGCTATATTTTCATGTTTCATTTATTGTAGTGTTACAATACTGGACATATATGTTAAGTGAAGTCAATACATTACTGTAGTTTCGATTTATTTAGTAGAACTCGATGGATGGCGGAGATTCAGTGTGGGTTAAAGCTGATAGTCGTCAACATTAAAATCCTACCTGCTGTAAGCGATGGCGGTCAAACCGGAAGGACTGTTGGATGAGCAAAGCGAGGTAATGAAAGGTTTGAACCGGAAGACACTTCTGCGACGTCGACAGAGCAGTGCCCCTGCCGGGCTGAATGGGGTACTGTTGTTTAATTAGGCGTCCAAGCACCAAAGGCGTTGAAATGCTCAACAAAGAAATAAGGAAGAAATGGCAGGACAGATGGGACAGGGATGCGCAAATATATCAGCGCGAAAACCATTAATACGCAGGGTGTGTCTAAAAGAAACAGAAGGGAGGAGACAGTTTTAACTAGACAAATGTTCGACCAAACAGGATTAAATAAAAATAAATAAAAATAAAATAAGTTTGTTTCTATGTGTGTGTTTTAAATCTCGCTTCCTAATCCTGTTTAGCAAAGCAGGAGGTCTGTCCACAATTTACTCGCTAAATTTTGAAATAATTTTCAAGCTGTTTGGTTTGTTACAAATGCCAGACATGTATTTATGATCCAGGATACTTGGTTACATTAAAAATGTGTGTTTACATACCAAAATACTTTATCTTATTTAGATAGTCACAATAATATTACTATAATATTTTGAATTTACCCCACATAATTAGTTTCTAAGTATATTCTTTTTATTACTGCATTGTAAAATGGCTGCCATAATCACATTTTTATAATTTTGGAAATAAATAAAAACGTACTTAAAGAGGTACTGCACACTTAAACGTGTTTTTTGAGCTGTAAACTAAATGATATGACTGTATTGTGATAAAACACATCAATGCTGGTGGTAACATTGACATTTCTTATCAAATGTATAAAAATCAGCATTTCATGGGTTGAAAATGTCTCAACATGCCATCTACTGTTTTAAATCAGCCCTGAACCTGCGAGGTCAATGCCAACATAGAGTCAACCAGTTGGAACCTGTCTACGTCATGAAATTTATATATAAAAAAAGACTCTAATCCAGGGGTGTCAAACTAATTTTAGTTCATGGGCCACATACAGCCCAATTTCATCTCAAGTGGGCTGGACCAGGAAAACCATTGCATAATGACCTATAAATAATAACACCTCCAGATTTTTCCCTTTCTTTTATGTGAAGAAGTACATTCTGAAAATGTTCACAATTAATTAACCATCTATGTACAACACAGATGAACAGCCTGAGATGTCTTAAGAAAAATAAGCACAATTTCAACAATATGTCTACTGCCATTACATGTGCATTACAATTTACAAATCACAGTGGATCTACAAAGGCATGAAAGATTTCTTGGAAAACCCGATACAAAATGTTTTCTTGGAAAACCCAACACTCTGCATCCACTTTTCTCCTCTTTGACAAAGACATTTTCCACCGGCGGCTCCTGCATGAACAGTAGCCTTTGCTTGACAGTGTTGTGCCATGTACAGTGTATATAAGCACGTGGGATCTATAATAGCATATCCAGCATAGGGCCTGCTACTCGCATGCGGGAGAAGTTACCTTCAGGGCTTTCTGCCAGAAAGGCTTGGTGCCTGCTGTTCTTATTAGGACAGTGCAGTAGGAATAGCAGTGCATTTTATTGAAAAATTGGAATTAATGACTTCTCTGCTATTTTCACACTTTGCAAAGTCATCCAGTGGGCCGGATTGGACCCTTTGGCGGCCGTAAGTTTGACACCCCTGCTCTAATCAGTGTCAGTCAGTCTCCCCCATGTCTCCTGACCATAGACTGTGCTCCTGACCCACACACTAAGCAGCCACGAGGCCACGCCTCCTACAGTCGTTGTTCCCTCACTCGTTGCATCTTTTAAATTTGCTGGGAGAGAGGGTTCTAGCTGAATCTGAGGGTGGAGTTACACTTTAATAACAAAAATGCACAATTACAACAAACACTAAAGTTAAAGGATTAAGTATATTTCTAGCAGGCTTCACAATTCTGTTTTTAATTAGGCCCACATTTATTGTGAAATATTAATATTTTGCTAATTTACATTTTAAGTCACATTATTTACAAAAATGATATAGTGTATCAGCAGGGATGTGCAGAGTTGCAGTGTAACAATTAAGTAATTTTCAATTGCAATAGCTTTTTTGCAAACGTAAAAACATGAAATGAATCCCCCTATTTTGGTGAAATCTCGGATTAGAAAACACCCTTGTTTAGGAATACTAATACTGAATGAAGTAATTCGAATCAGCAAAGTGATTCGAGATTTTCACCTCTATCAGCCTCTCAATCCATTAATGGATATTCCTTTAGACAATTTATTTTACCGTGCATAGTTCCATATGGGATATCTATGTGGTGTACAATTGTGGTTGTAGTTTGTAACATAAAACGTGCTCTTGATGAAACGAGAATCTGAGAAAGTGTGCGTGCATGTGTTTCTTTCTTTCTGTCTTTCTTTCTTTCCCATTCACATTTCCCATCATCCATTGCGAGACAGGAAGCGTCCTCTACTTTTGGCGCGGTCTTGATAGCGGTGTCGGCCATCTTGGAATCACATCACTGTTTCAGGCATCTCTCTGAGACACTGAATGATCATACTACTTATTGATCGACATCGTATCGTTAATTTAGAAGATAAACAGTTTTGCGTCCTCGTTTCACGAAGGCAACACATACGATTGTTTTCTCTTGCTCACTGAGTGGTGAAGCAAACTCAGGATTGTTGAAAGAACCGTTATGGCGACTGCTACCCCAAGCCGTGAAGCTGGCCGGTCGGCGGCCTCTACACCGCTTTCCCCGACCCGGATCTCTCGATTACAAGAGAAACAAGATTTGCAGCACCTGAACGATAGGCTGGCCGTGTATATCGACCGTGTCCGGGCATTGGAATTGGAGAATGACCGACTGATGGTCAAAGTGTCTGAGAAAGAGGAGGTCACTACTAGAGAGGTGAGTCCAACAAAAAGAGTCAAACACCAGGTTCAACTCATCCACATGTAGCCTCATGGCATCAGATCACTTGGCTTAAGTCTTAAGTAAAGTTACAGTGAATCAAGCTAAACAACAAGTCCACGTGTAGTTGAGAAGGAACCAATCAAATGATTATAGTGCAATACTAATAATTAACGTTAGTTATCGTTAATTGTGGGTGGCAACTGGCCATAAAAACCAATATTGTGTTCACTATTTTATCAGTGCACTAGTTTTTATCAACACAGATGGCCGTGCATTCACTTAAGAACTTTGTTAACGTTAATAATACATGTGCTACTGCATTTCCTAACTTGTATTCAAACGTAACGGGACCGGGAGGATTGAGCGGGTGGTTCCGCGCGCCAATCTAGAGAGTATAAATATGACGTATGAGATTTCATTATGTGTACTGCACTTGATGGCAAAAGTGCACAATCGTCATTACCTTGAATCATGACCACATGTTTCAGTAACATTGAGTTAAAAGTTCATTCATTGTAATTTGTTCTATTTACTACCGCCCTTAGGTCTGTTCTGGTAATAAGACTAATGAATAACAGCAAAACCAGTCATACTGAAACAGTGTTTGTTGTCATTTTGCACAGTTCTGCGATTGCAGTAGTGTCCCCAAAAAACCTTGCAAGAGATATGCTGGTTTTCCGTAAGCAGCAAAATCAAAAGACTCATGCTCCAAATCCTGCACAAACTTTAACTGAACTCAACACTTAAACTCGGCACAAACTGCACAAAGTACAAATCAAAATACCCCTAATGACCTATATATTATCTTTACATTACTATCACTGAATCTGTAGCTGTGTAACTGAAAAGAGAGTATAAACAGTTTGAGCTGTCATCAATTTCCCAGAAGCTCTTCCTTTCCTCCATAATACCATGTTTTGGATAATCATTACTGGTGAAGAACCAGGTCCCTCTGGTTTTTCTCAGGTTACATTAAAGTTCTCAACCCAACCAGTTAAGGCAGATGACCGTCATGATGGGAATTGTTGTGTAAATAATATTATAAAAAGTACGGGCTGGACCTGCTCTATATGAAAAGAGCCCTGAGATAACTTCTGTTATGATTTGTCGCTATATAAATAAAATTGAATTGAAATTGAAGGGGTGTTCTGTTAGTCTGTAAGTAGTAATACAATGTTATCGATAATTATCACAATATAATTTCCCACAATATAAATACAACAAATGTTCGATAAATGTTCAATATAATTAAACCACCTATACACCATGAGAGGGGGCTGCTAATGCACCTCAAAGCTAGTTGCCACCTGCCATTAAACAAGAAGAAGGAGGAATAAAAGAGCCAATCAGAAGCAGGACGAAGCCATCGTCGACAAAAAAGGTCACTCAACTTCAGTAGTTTGGAGATATTTTGGCTATTTACAATCCGACAAAGAACAGAGCAAACTGTGCCGAAGACACATGCCAGCTAAGACGGGCAACACCACAAACCTGTTTCTTGATTTGAAACAATATCGCCCATTAGAACACGCAGAAAGTAAGAAATTACAGTTCCTCAGATTTGTGAAATGTTCCACTGTTTGGCAAGTGTTTGTCATGTTCTGACAAAAAAGAATAGTTTAAAACCACAATTAACCACATTGTTTCTTCAGCTTTCACTCAGGAGCAAAAATCAGCCTTTGAACTTGAAAGAAATAATGATTTGACATTTTTAGTGATAATTATCGTCATCGACTGATATGGAAAAAAAAATTGTGCCCAGCCCTATTTGTAAGGTCATTTGAGCAGGCTAGAAATTGTAGTGACATTGGCGATAGGTCAGAAAATGGTATGGCCACAGTCATCTGAGCAGCAGAATGTCTGTAGAGTATAATGTCTGCTGAGAATGCGACATTCAGGGTTAACCTTCTCTGGGAACATAACATTCTTTTTTCAGCTAGGTAGCTATGCTTATTGGTGTCAGTCTGACAGCAATCACAGTGGTGGAGCAGATCACTGAATCATCATCTGATGACTCAGCTGACATTTATGATCAACTGCACAACAAAACCTAAGAATTCAGTCCCTGTTCTGTTGTGCTTGATATAATTGATGGTGCTTACCTTGCTATAATCCTCAGGGGTATAAATGATGAGTTTGAAGTATGCATGCAATGCATGGTAAAACTACAGCCAATTAACTATGCTGGTTTGTCTTGGGATAAAGTGGTTGGAATAACCACAGATGGTGCCCAGTCAATGACAGGGAGCAAAAATGGACCTGTGGCACTGGCTTAGAGAAAAGCTAGAGAAAGAAAATGTTGACCCCACTATCACTCTGATGCAGCAAAAGTTGCTAAGTAGTGTGACGTGGAGAAGTTGAGAAAGGTTCAACACATCCATCTCTAAGCCATTCTGACGATGTCCATTTCCAGCTCACTGACAGCAAATGTGGCTCATCTGGTTCAGCAGAAGCGCTGCTGTGTGAGAGAGAGCAAACACTAAGCAAAATCTGGGCAAAATGTGCTTAAATTACTGTATTTAGTTAATTTACTGTTGAAAATTATACTGTAAATTCAATCAAATTACTGCAGGTAATCACAGAAAAGTCATCATCACTATGTACAATGCCCTTTTCCTTACTCACTTAGATTAGTGTGGAACGGCCTGGCTCCCAGCTCTACTGCAGTGTAACAGAACAGGGTTAGACTAGATTCAATGAGTGATCAACAGAGCTGCACATCTCATTACAGGCTCTGAAAGACCACATCAAGACTGACAAACTTCTGCAAATGGCTGGTATTTACTGCATAGTGGACAGAATTAACTTTACTGACAGTGGGCTTCACCACTGGCCACTAATCGTCGCACAACGTCAGTGGCAAAGGCTCTGGAGAGGTGGGACCCACATCTCCTGGAAATCCCTGCAGCCAAAAATGCTGCTTTGAAGAGCAGCCTGCAGTTTTATGGATCCACTATCTGAAATCAGCTGGACAGGTCTACAAGGGAACAAACTAGTTTACAGGCACACAAATGTAAACTGAAATCCAGACATCAGAGCACTTGATTAGCAAGCTGTACTAACTGTTTTATATATTTGTGATTGTCTTGTTGATTTATTGTTTGTTAATGTATATACCCAGGACTCCCTGGAAAGCAGTATTGATAACAAGTGAATTATCCTAGTGAAATAAAGTAAAGATTGAGAACTGTAGAAGATAAGAGTTGTGGTTTAATGTAAATCTTTTTTCTTTTTACCACAAATTTTAAAATAAATTTGGAACTGTGTACATTAGTTCCAGGATGTCAGATCTTAGAATACTCGCAAATCCACTCCACAACAGTGAATCAGTAAATTGTAATTTGTCTTTTTTCACCTAGCCAAGCCATCTAATGAAATTGTATGTCCTTCTCTATAGGTGACAGGCCTGAAGGCTCTGTATGAGGCAGAGTTAGCTGATGCTCGACGGGTTTTGGATGAAACTGCTAAAGAGAGAGCCAGGCTCCAGATAGACCTGGGCAAGGCTCAGGCTGAGCTGGAAGAAGCCACACGCAGGTAATATGATACATTTAATCATCACATTGTTTGAGATCAGATTAATCTGCGGACCAGGTAAGCATTTGGAATCCGGTCACTTGGAAGGACAGGTCAAGGGCCAGTTGGAGGCAATAACTCTTTTCTCCTTCCTCTGTCCTTGTGTTGCAGTGCCAAGAAGAAGGATAGTGATCTTGCTGCAGCGGTGTCCAGGGCCAGTGGTTTGGAAGGCCAGTTGAACAAGAGTGAAGCAGCTCTTTCTACAGCTCAAAGCCAGAATGCTGCTCTGACGTCTGAGCTGGCTGATGTCAAGAGCCTGCTGGTTAAGGTGTGTACTGCAAGGTTTTCTGTTCAGAAGAAAGAAACTAGAAAGAGTATTTTTCAAATGGCCACTTCGGGAAGATTTAGGTATGTAGGTATTGCACACCCAAATTGGCCTGCGTGGCAGCAATCCCGTAATTATTTAATGCAATAGTCCACATAATGACAAAGATTATGACACCCAACATAAAGAAGTGGTACCTCTTAAAGCAGAACACAAGGGAAAGTACCACCAACCAAATTCAGGATCAGTATATTAGAATCAAAGAATAAATCCATTTTCATCCCACTGCATACCTTCTTACCCACTGAGAGGACTGCAAGCAAGACTGACATGCAGATCTTTTCAGCTTCTCTACTGCAACTTGCTCATGATGGGTCAGCCAGGTAAACCTATGTTGGAGTGTTCATGTGCTAATATTTCTTATGCCGTTACGTGGTGTATAGGCAGAGGACAGCCATGCTGTTGCTAAGCGCCAGCTGGAGGCAGAGACACTGATGCGTGTAGACTTGGAGAACCGCTGTCAATCGCTGAGTGAAGAGTTGGAGTTCAGGAAGAGCATGTTTGAAGAGGTAAGGGATGTGTGTGGTGTGTGAAGGGCAATGATGTGCATAGGACTGCCACAAGTCATTTTTACCATTATCAAATAAAGTAGCAGTTATTTTTTTAATTAATCATGTAGAAAATAATGACAAATCAATCAATCTCATCTCAAGTTACCAGAGCCCAAAGGGAACTTCTTATTTAGTGTGACTTCACAAATAGCATTGACAACAACAACTAATCAGTTATTAGATTTGTCATTAATTGATTTAGATTTTTTGCACTGGATAAAATAGCTATCCACAACCATATGTGGTGTGGGTGAGCATGCCCCGCCCCAAATTTACAAACAAAATTACACATACCATGACAGATTTGTCCATACTGTCTACCCCTAATGTGATGACAGGGGTTGTATGGAGTCTTGAAAGTTTAGAAAATGCTTAATTTTAACTGTTAATTTTTAACTGCAAAGTTAGGAATTTGCTTTAATTTGAATTTACTCCTGAGACTATAGGTGTTTCATCATCTACACAGTCATTCATGTAAACCAAAAGTCTTTTAATATTTGAAATGAAATGATCCCATCATCATATTCATTTGTTGTCTCCTGGTATTTATAGTAACAATTTAGATGCGATGATAAAGGCTTCGAGAGTCTGGAAATATTTGGTTTAGGTACCTTGAAAGTGCTTGAATTGTACTCTTAAAAAGCTGTACGAACCCTGTGATGAATAATATCTGACTTCAATAAGAATGTTAACTTTTGTGAATTATCTAACTAAAACTAACATTAAAGTCCATGCCAAAATTAGAACACGTCAAAAGTTAAAAACATTAAATACTGCTGTTTATTAACTATTAATTCAATATATTTTAATGTTTTCTGTTCAAAAGGCAACATTTATCCTTCAGGTCACAATGGTGTTCTCTGTCATAAGCATATCTACCATAAAACATTTGTGTATGCAGAGTATATAGAATAGAATACAGTCACTAATTGAGTCACATCTGCATCAAAAGCAGAAAGCTTGTTTTAATATATAGACCAAACCTGTGAAATTTCTGTGGCATTAAGAATTCCTCCCAGTTGCACTCCCATCTTTCTCCTTGTGTTCAGGAGGTGCGCGAATCTCGGCGTAGACAGGAGCAGAGAATAGTGGAGGTGGACTCGGGAGTCAGACAGGACTATGAGTTCAAACTGGCACAAGCTTTACAGGTATGTTGGGGTGTGTTAATTTACAGCAGCTGTCATTTTTACTGTTGTCATTTCTGTGGTACAGCACAGAACGAACTGCTGTGCAATATGCAATTTGCTGAATTTATCATGTGAGCTATTAAGGCACCCCCCAGGGGAGCTTTTATTTGAGGATTAGCATTAATCAGGTTTGTGTGATCCCACCAGGACCTAAGGAGGCAACATGATGAGCAAGTGTCTCTTTATAAGGAAGAACTGGAGCAAACCTTCTTGGCCAAGGTGAGAGACAAATAATTTTTTCTTTTGTCTTTCAACACTCTGTCTCTCACACATAGTCTTCCAAGGGAAACATTTTGATTGATTAATTTTTGACTGATGAAGACACAGTAGTGTCAAAACGTTGGTCTGTTTGCAGTATTAAAGGCTGCAAATGAACCAGTGTGCTCCAGTCCTGTGTTTTTCCCTTGGAAGTTTGCTGTCCTCGAGCTGAGAGGCACCTGATTCAGCTGCATACTGGTGGAAGATGCATGGAGAACCCTTTCTCACACATGGTTTGTCTCTCTCTAGTTGGATAATGCCAAGGTGTCCTCAGAGATTAATGACAAGGCAATAAGCACAGCCAGGGAGGAGCTGCAGGAGTCCCGTATGAGAATAGAGAGCCTTGGATATCAGCTGAATGCCCTGCAGAAACAGGTACTGCTTAATGACAATCTGTACATGCAGATCTAGACCTCTTCCACAACTTTGCCATTCAGCTTCATCAATTGTATTGCTAATCAGCTTTACTAATTGACGGTTATGCTGGTCGGGTGTGTGTTTGTGTTTGTATTCGTAGGTGGCTGCCTCAGAGGATCGTATTAGAGAGCTGGAGGAAATTCTGTCGGCAGAGCGAGACAAGCACCGCCGTGCCATCGAAGGAAAAGAACAAGAGATGAGCGAGCTGAGAGACAGGATGAATGCTCAGCTCAGTGAATACCAGGAGCTGTTGGACGTGAAGCTCGCCCTGGATATGGAGATCAATGCATATAGGAAACTGCTGGAGGGAGAGGAGCACAGGTACAACACGCACACACACACACACACACACACACACACACACACACACGTAGGCCTAGGATACACACTACTACATACTATGTGAAACAGCTAAATGTTGTTGTAAATGAAAGTGAGTTCCAGATTTTAAGTTTGATTGTGCCAGAGAGGTTTCCCCCAGGTGTCAGTCATTGTTAATGTTTTGAAACAAGGATGTTCGTGCTGTCTGTTTGGGACGAATTAAATTAAAGCTGGTTGTTTAGAAAATAATGGAAACAGTGTGGGGCTTCTATGCTTCCCCATGTTTTTGTTTTTTAGGGTAGAGTAGCCAATGTAAATGTCTTGTTTTTCCAGTAGAAGGTGTAGAGGAAATGTGTAAACCAGGTAGGGTTGAGTTGGAATCAGTGAGAACAGATCATTTATTTTTGTTAGTATTGTCATTTTAATAGTGGTTATTCTCAATTTCTCATTTGAATGGCAGGAAGTGACTGTCCTTTCTGCTAACCTCTAACAGCTCAGACCCTGCTGTATCAGGGAGGGGTGGATGGCCATTAACTCACTGGTGACTGGTGTGCTTCTTTCAGACTAAAGCTGTCCCCCAGCCCATCTTCTCGAGTCACTGTTTCCAGGATAACAGGATCTTCCTCCTCCCGTTCCTCCAAGAGGAAGAGAGTGGAGGTGGAGGCTAAGGATGTGTCAGAGGTGGCAAGAGGAGAAGGACAGCTGCTGGTGTCAGAGGAGGCCACAGCTAGCGGAGCAGTCACCATTTCACCCACTGACATGGATGGAAACGCAGTCACACTGACCAATGAGACTGATCAGGTGTGTAAGAGTGGACTAAGACTAGAAATGCAAAACTGTTGCATTTCTAGTCTAGTCTACATAGATTGCCAGCAGTTGGTGATTAGTAGTGTAATGTAGTCACAACAAAAACTGAATATGAAGGGCTTTATTAAAGGTTGGATTTATTTCACCATAACAGTAAAAGCTGATCATATAAGGTAGAATGAAAATGTGACACACAGAGCAGCCTCCTGCAATAAATTCAGCAAAAATGGTGTGTAAGTGTGGATCAGTAGTGTTAAAAGTAAAAAGATTCCTGTACTTACTGTATGTTACACTTTCTTGTGTTTTGCAGGACCAGCCTTTGGGCAACTGGAGGTTGAAGAGACACGTTGACAACGGGGACGAGGTCATCTACAAGTTCTCCCCAAAGTTTGTCCTCAAGGCTGAACAGTCAGTTACGGTGAGGAATATGAAGTAGAAGTGTGTGTGTGTGTGTGTGTGTGTGTGTGTGTGTGTGTGTGTGCGCTGTCTTCAGTGTGAAGGGGCCAAAATTATTATTTTATTAATTGTTTTGCTTGTATAATTTTGTATCTAAGCTTAAAGGTTCAATTCATCCAAAACTCACACACACACAAATATTTTTTCACACATAATCCAAGCGAAGTGTAGTTTTCTGCTGCCACCAATCCACAATGGAGCTGAATGGAACCTATTGGAAAAGGACATTTGAGAAACTCGACAGCAATATGTCTTTCCAACCTCAACGTCACTCAGGATAGTCCACAGTTTTAGTCTGACCTACTTTCTACCAAAGAAATAATGCTGGGAGATAAACCACCTCTGACAGTGTTGAAGCTAAAGATAAACGATGTAAATGATACTGACACTTTATTATGTCTTTATTTTGGCTACTGAGCTAATGTCAGTTTCAAAGACTGACAGGACAAGCTGCTATGCAGGTCCTGATTCAAAGCTGTGAAGGTGATGAACTGAGGTCGAGTCAGGGAGGTGAACAGAGATCAAGCAAAGACAAAGTAATGTTGTTTGTTAGTGACTGGGTGTACTGAGGCTTACCCTGCTGACCGCAGTGTCAGTAAATATACATAGAAGCAAATTCACTCCTTGTATTTGTGTTATTTAAATGTCACATGTAGTATGAAAGTCACAGTGTGAAGAAGCAAAAGTACTGACAATAATATATTGAGTATAATGTCACATGGACAGATTGTTAAAGTTCTTCAGTGTGAAGTTTCTTTGACTACATGATGTGTATTTACCTGCACTTTGTATATACAGGTGTGGTCTGCTGATGCTGGCGTGGCCCACAGTCCACCATCTGACTTGTTGTGGAAGAGTCAGGCTTCCTGGGGCACAGGAAATGACATAGTTACCATTTTGATCAACGCTGATGGCGAGGTAAAGACATCCACGCATGACTAATTATACCTGTGACTTTTTTGTCCTTTGCCAATCACATGCCTGCTGCATTTACGTGTCCCTGATTTAGTGTGCAGACCACCACATCTTATATCTCATGTACCACAATCATGTCTTGGAGCAGGTTTTCAGATGTATGCAGATGATACAGTTAAATATGTATCTAGTAGAACTACTCTGTCAGTTTCCACACAGCTGTCATCATTTACAGTCCATAGCAGAATGGTTTGAAAAATCATGTCTTACTCTCAATGTTAAGAAAACTGTGTCAGTTTGCCTTTCTTTCAGGGCTCAGTCCTCAATAGCAGCTAATGAGTTAAATCGAAAGATTCATGGGCAACATATAGAACAGGTCTCAGATGTCAAATATCTTGTAATATCTTGTGGCTCAATAACACGTGGAGAATCCAGCGGGAACTGTAAGGTGCCCTTATGTAAATCCTGAACTGAACAAACAGTTTTTTTCTGTTCGGGGGATCAACATATGGAATTCCTTACCTAGAGAACTCAAACTGGATGCTGACTGGGATCATTTTAAACTCAAACCCAAACTTTTTGAAGAGGGATCAGTCATGTAGTCATGAATGATCTGGTCTTGTTTCATGGTGCAGTATTGTATTAGTTTGTCTTGCAATAAAGTTATGTCTGTATTTTCTTGTTGAGAAAATACAGACAGAACTTTATTGCTTCACAATATGGTGTTTCTGTTTTGAGTCATGTGGGCTTACTGACTGTCCTGCAGGAGGTGGCCAGAAGGAGTGTAACCAAGACTCAGGTGGAGGTAGAGAACGGAGAGGAAGAGGAGGAAGTGGTACAAACGGTGAGTATACTTGTTTTTCTTCCCAGATTTACCTGTGTAAAAAGCCTACAAAACTTTCATTTCCCCATTTCATTTTAAGTCTCCGTACTTTGTTCATTTGTTTTTTTTCATGTTCTTTTGATTACACATTTGTCCAATTCTATTAGTGAGCTGGCTTCAGAGAAACACACTCATGTTTTCAGTGATTAGTGTCATGTTGTTTTTATTTTCATTCTTGTGTTCTTCTCAGTCTGAGATTTTTCTGTGCACTTTTTGGCACTCAAATACTTATACTTTCAGCGCATGTAGGCAACTATCACATGTATTCAGCTTTATCTTACCTGTCATTCTTCAATGAGTCAATCAATTTAAGAAATTATTCAATATTTTTTGTTTTCTCCGGAATAGTTTTTAGTCAAATGCACACCTGTAAAACAGGTGCATAGGAGCATGAAATCTGATGAAAAAGTGTTTTACGCCCCCCGTCACACTAAATGTCTAAATGTCTCAGGTGTCCTGTGTCTGGGAATCGTTTCTTCATGACTGTTATCATATGATATTTCGTATCATTGTCTTTCAATTTCTTTTCTAAGTGAAAGGAAACTACAGTACACATATTTCAGTGTTTCCCACAGGATTTCATGAGATCCTGGAGGGAGGACCCATTTAAAGTTAAATGCATCAATCTGGTGCACTTTGAGACCAAATTAAGAAGCTACATCTGTTTAACACAGTTCACAAAATACGGGTTATTAATTAATAAGGGTTATTTACCATTTATTATTATATCAAACATTGACTCATCTCTTACTTCTATCATCTGACTGGTAGTCTAATGTACTCATTTTCCCACTGCTTTCAACTTACTTTTCTTTTCTGAGGCTCATTTCAAAAACTGACGAATGTCACCCTTCCTCTTGTTCATGATGACACTCACTGTGAATGAAAGAATACTACTTGCTCTTTAATCAAACATCTGCCACTCGCAAGATATAAGTCATCGCGCACAAATTCAAGCTGGCAGCTGTGAGCGAGATGATGAATGAAAAAATGAGACTATGGCGGAAGAAATTAATCTATGGCGGGCCACCATACATTAGTTCATGAATGGGAAACGCTGTATTTTTAATAAATGTTTAACCCATTATTTATCTTGATTAATTCTCAATATCTCATAGTTGTGCTAATGGTTTCAGTTTATTGTTCTGCCTCAGTATCTACACTCAGTTGCCAGTTTATTAGATACACCTAGCTAAAACTAATGCAGTCTATTACATTCCTGCATAAATCCAACCATCATGAAGGTTCTAATGTTCAGTTTATGTTGAAAGTATTGAGGGAGGTGTTGATTCAACTGTATAGCCATTTTGGAGGCTGCACCTTTTGGTGCTATTGAATCGTCTTGTGTGTTTCTATTATTTTGCCCACCCCATTTATATCAATGAGGCTAGGAAACATAACAAACACCTCAATCTTCCGTTTGCTCTGGTACAAGTGTACAAGGGCACTGGAATTCTTGTGTGGATCTCTGTCAAGTATTAAGAATACAATAAAAGATACACATAGTAAGAATATACGTATATAAAATAATAAATAGTAAATAATAAAATATATACAGTAAAAAGCATAAAGAATCGAATAAATAAGCGTGTGTGACTGTATGCGTGATGGGGTGGGAGGGTGTGGTGTGCGTGCGTGTTGATGCATGGATCCTTTTTATTGAAACGAAAGCGGCTACAAAATGTGTAACAGTCGCATCAAAAAAATTATAGCCATAGCTATGGCGTACATAAAAACCAGGCGCGTGCATGTGATAAGAGCGCACAGAACAGTATCCGTGAGCAGATAAGCATCCTCACGAGGGAGCATTTCTGCTCCGCGTGCACAAATGTGGTCCCGCGAACACTGGGCTCGACCCTCCCTACATGCTCGCAACTGCTCGCTCGTCAAGTTGATTTTTGAGACTTTGGAGGTGGGGATGGAAGAGAGAGTGGCTGATGTCTCCCTCTCCTATGCAGCATTCCAATACTAATTTGGATGTCAATTACCATGGCATTGGTCGAAGCTTCGAAGCATTCAGGCCAGCCCTGTTGCTAGGTTTATGGGGGGACAGGCAGTCATGACTGTAAAGGGAAAAGAGTCTAGGGCGGAGGCAGCAGCCCTGGGGGTTCCAGTGCTGATGTTCAGTGCTGCTGATACCATATTCCCCACCCTAACCACCTGAGGTCTGTCTGTCAAAAAATCTAAAATCCACTCGTAGGTAGGAGTGGGCAGCCCCAGACCTGCCAGCTTTGCTGCTAACTCAGTGGGCTGGACAGTGTTAAAAGTTGAAATATAGTCCGGAAAGAGCATGCGGGCGTAGGTGTTGGGGTTGTCCAGGTGTTCAAGGGCTGAGTGGAGAGCGAGGGCCGCAGCATGGTCCACCGATCGACGGACACGGTAACCTTCACAAAAGTAGGATATATTGCATATACGATCCTAGATATAGGACTGCTCAGGTTTTTAATGTCCAGAAATGTCCATGTTTGCAAACGTTGCCAAATGTGGTTGATATATTGTTGTCAGATGTTTTATTGCACCTGGGCTCTAATTATTTCCTCTTCTTTTGATCCTCCTTGTTTTTAAAGTGAATCGAAGTATGTAATAAAAATTGCTATATAGATGCCTCATAAAAAGTTAATCTGGACCTTTTTGTTTCTTCTACAGGGCAAGGTGTCATCCAGAGAGTGTGCCATCATGTGAAGCCTTCCTGTTGACGGCTTTAACTTCCTCATGATATTTCCTTTTTTCTAGAGCCACTCAGATATGATCCTGTCCATTGCCTCATCATCTGGTGTTTTTTATTGTTCAAGACAATGTAAGAATTTTTGGACTAATGGACTCGGTTTTTACTGCCCTTCACATTTTTGGACCTGCTTTAATATGAGTCATTTCCCTAAATATTACTAACAATGCCAACGTCTGTGGATCACGTAAAGATGATGGATCCAAATATTCAGTCAAACTGGGGTGTTGCAACTGAATTTTCTCACCCCTGCTAATAGTACTCTACCTGTCAATGATTTAGTCCACTGGCTCTCTTTCATTCTACCATTTCATGGTAAGGATTTTAGTTTCATCCTTCATGCACAGTAGAAGACAATGTGTGACGATTGCACAGAAATCAACTAAAATAACATTTTATATGAGTTCTCAAGATAAAGGACCTTGGCTGTATGGTCATAAAGATATAATTAATTACTTTAGTCTTGAACAAATGATGAGCAGCTCTTGATTGAATTTTGGAGAACTTTTTTTTTTTCTTTTTAAAATCAAGACCTTTCTGACAAAGAGGTCTTAAAGTGTTTCCCCATCTATAACATTTATTTGTGTGGTTACCCAGATAGATTTTGCCCTGCTGCACATTTACCTCTGTATTTTTTATTTGTCTTCCTTTTGAAAGATCTGCATAGAAATGCAGTTGAAATTACAGATTAATTGAAAAGCCTGTTAAAATTATGCTTTCTTGTCAGATTGTGTCGGAAGAGTGTTACAGCTAATCAAAAGTTAGCTTGCTGCCACTGCTGGTTTGCAGCCAACTGTTGGACTCCAAACCCTTGGGACACACTTGTTCCGTTACATGACCTGCTGTCAGAATCCCGATCACATTCCTGAAGCGGTCTCCCCATCCCTCTGCTTTGTCTCTGTCCTTTTCCTTCTCTCCCTTGTTTCTAGCAATGAAATGCGATAGTTCATCTGATCTCAGTCTCACTTGAAGGAGCTGAATTAAAGACAAACATTTGAAACTTGCTGGAAAGGTTTGGAGAGGAGGATTTTGGAGCCTCAAGTTCTGTGTTGAAGCTGTATTTCACAGTTAACTGTTGGTATTACCTGCAGCAGGGCCAACTTAAACAGAAACACTACAAGCTCATTTTGACTGACAACCTTTGATTTCTGATAGTTATATGGAAAAAGCAGAGAATCAGTTATCTGCCTTTGTGTGGTCTGTAGTGGAAAGAAAATGTGCTGTGCCAAGGAAAGCAGGGTGTTGACTCTGTGACTCTTCCAGGCTGCCCAACAAACATCAGTAGAGTTTCAGAATGGTGATATCTGTAGTCTCTACAAATACTGAAAGCTAGAAGGTCTGTTGTGCTGCCTGGGAGCACTTGGTTGACATCTTGCTTACCCAGTAGCATTGGGGGCAGAGGGGTGAGTCAATAGCAGTGGCCAGTTAATATCAGATTCTTCTGAGAAATATATTTGAATGAAAACCTGTAGTGCACACTAAAATCTGAAGTCTTTAGTAAACTATTTAACAGTGAAGGGGCGTGGTAACCTGTTCTTAAAGCTTATCAGGGTTTTTTTTTTAAATTTTGTTTTTAGACTGATGTGGGACAGTTCCTTATCATGAGCAGCCCATTGCCGTCTTCTGTTTCACCTCTTGTTGTTCATAAGTTCAATGTTCACGGATGCGTCCGCTCTGATTCAGCCCACCAACACCTTTGGGAAAATAAGTGGCTCTCAGACTTGGTAGATGCACATAGAGCTGCAGAACAGACCAGAAGCAGGAAATGCGAGCATACAGACAGAGGCAGTGAGATGAAACTGAAATGGAACCATGCTGCAGATGACTCTGTGACAGCGGTCTCATAGTAATGGGTCCACATGCGCAGGGGAGTTGTTAGATAAGTAGGTTTACAGCCATAGAAATTGTTAACTCATGGTTATCTGTTAAAATATTGTAATAACAGTCACCTTTTCTTTGCTGGGATTGTGATGGAACAGACGTGTCCAGATTGTCTCTGCTGGTTTGTTTCTCCATGAACCATGCAAAGCAACATCGCTGCTCTTAAAACACTGAGTGGCCAAAATGTGGCTGGAGTTATAACTGTTGGATGTGGGTTTGGTGTTTTGATCCCCAGTTGGCCCGCTGAAATAATATGCTTAAAAGAAAAGCCTTGTGAGTGGCTTTGTCAATCTGAAATATTAAACTGACATAACATTGCATCCTCTTTTTAAGTATACAGAAGGTAAACAGTGAAAGCAACACTTGATTACATGATACGGTGTATGAGGTGATATTCTGATGGGTTGTGTTATCTCCATCTCTGTATTCTCTTGCGTTATTTTGGGTTGCAGTACATTGTACAAGTATTGCTCTCGCACCTTGTGTGCCATCTTGGGAAACTAAATTTTTTCTTGTGTGTTTTTATGCTGTGCTTTACATCGCTAGTTATTTTTCTATAGAGTTCCTGTCTATGTAATCAATTTGTTTACATGAAATATTTCATTTATTATTTTGTGTTTAGGATTTCTGGGGTGATTTAAGGTTGGGTGTTGATGGCCTAAACGGAAGGGTAAAAACTGATTCTTGGGCTTAAATATATTTCAAGATTCTGATAAAACAATGCTGAACACTACTGTTGTGTTCTGCTTAGAGTTTAAAGTCTTCACTTGGTGAGTGAAGGACACGAAAACCATTTTCTGAATTTCATATTGGCATTAGCAACAACTTCTTGTCTAGTAATTGATAAGTGACCAACTTTGAACATTTAAATTAGGTGAAATCTGGCAGAATCAGAATCAGGCGTTGCGGCGATGTGGGAGTGTCTCATAATCCCAGCTTGAAGAACTTGCACAACTGCACGAACAGCTGATGTACAGTCATCACGGCTCACATAGATCAGTCTGTCTTCCATCTTCACAGTTGCTCGGTAAACAGCGGAATGCTACATGGTAAAAAAGGTTCTTCTTCACTTGGGCATCTGTGACGTCTGCTGCGTTTTTCCAAAAGTTGTTTTAACTTTTCGCCGCAGGCTGCTCCTTTATTTTTCGGCACCACCTGTGACCCACACCGCCGCAGCCTAAACGCACCCCCGTTCACATGAATGGGAGAACCAACGTTTTCGTCGCAGCGCCTGATTCTATCTGAACGCAGCCTAACTGTGATAAGTTAATACTGATCTGATTTTGATTGCTCTATAAAACAGATATTTTAAGGCTTTGATATGATGGTAATTCAGTCCCTCCAGGAATTCTCAATCTTTCAATTCTACCACAAGAATTAATGAAAATTTAACCCCTGCAAAATTTTAAGAGCAATTTTGAAAAAAAAAACCTTTTTCACAATTTTGGTCAAATTGCCAATGCTAATTCTCACTGCAATTTGAATCTAGAATTTAATTTAATATATAACCTTTTTCCCAAGCCAAAGTCAAATAAGCTTCAATCTCTTGTTTTTCTGAATCTTTTGTTGCATATTAGTATGCATGATCATCGGTTTGTTCAATAACCCATTTTTAAACTTCACAGAATAGTTTTAGAAAAATAGAATATGGCCAAAATCCTGTCACTTTTGGCTAAACTAGACAAAAAAACAAAACTTAGATCCTGGAGGGGCTGTTAAAGGACTTGGGTCTGACTAGTTATGCTACAATATAGATGTGACTGTGATAGGGGTGGGGGGAGGGGGCATGCCAAATGAAAGTTTTCAGTCATGATTAACTGTTGTTGAACTACTTTTTTGTAATAAATGTTTTACATATACACATTTGATATCACTAGTGTTTATTAATACACACGTGAGGGGCATCCCGTCAGAAATCAGTAACTTTCTGACTTCAGCCCTTTCGATTTTAACACATTTTTCCTACCTGTTAATCTATATGAATGAGGTTTGATTAACCAGAATGACCAGCCATTCAGGAGACGGGTTGAAGTTGACCCATAATGGACCCCCACCCCACCTAAAGAGACAGATATCTTCTTCAAAAATAAACATAACAGTATGGTTCTCTGATTATCGGAAATCTTACAAACAACAAGGTTATCCACAGTGTCAATACTTTTAGTCCAAAATAAAGAAATAAGCAAATTTGGTGTTTGTTCTTTCTGTCCATAAACCTTAATTTGCAAATATGTGAAAACTTATTAAAATATTTATTTTTTAATATGTTATAGGGAAGACCCTTCTTTACATCTCCTGAAGTTTTTATGTTTATCTATCAGTTGAGCAACAGCAGACTTCTGAGTATATGGTGGGTAGGTCACTCTAACACATGAATCCAAAAATGTGTAGTGCAAAATCATGTGAAGCAGTCAATATCTTTACTTTTTATTTTGAATCCACTAGTCAAGGGCTGATGCTTTGATCATCTCATTTGGACCTGTTTCTGTGTATAACATTTTCAACTTGATGAGTTGTTTATGTGACTAAACTCAATTATTTACTGTACAATCAACTAATACATATTAGTAATAGTAATTAGTATAATATCAAAACATTTGTATTTGTGCATTTCAACTATATATTTGATAGTAGTTTGCACCATAGACTGTATATAAAGATGGACGACACGTCTCCACTTCCTCCCACTGTACAAAAATGAAGCCAAAATATCCCAGATACAGGAGCTGCCATCTTGCGTATTTGGAGCCAGAGTCTGCACAGTAGTGATCCGCAGTGGAGCCGCGGTATCGAGTTCCCGCCTATACAGCCGCCTGAGCCAATCACAGCACATTCACAGCTGTCAATCATGACGTGACACTCCGTTTTTATAGCATCAAATAACTAATTAAAACCAAACTTATCAGAAAAACGAACACTTGAACAAACTGACAGAAAATGACAGAAACCATCTTTGGGAATATTTTATTTGACGTGTACTTTGACTTTTCAGTTTGGCCCTTGTCCCATCCGCTAACATGGAAGGGGCGGGGTTTATGACCTATACTGCAGCCAGCCACCAGAGGGAGATCAAGATGTTTTGGCTTCACTTCTGGGGAGCTGTCATGTCATCTATCTTTATATACAGTCGATGGTTTGAACCTATTTATTTGATTTTTTAAAACTTAACTCGTGTGCATTAAGCATAAAATATTTGGGTTTCAAAACGTAAATTAAACCAGTATTCTATACACAAAAATATTGCATGAAAAGATCTGCTTCCGTCATGCTAAATGTATTATAAAAATGTAGTTAACACACATTTGTCTTATATTTACATATTGAATCTTTTCTGCCATATTTACCCATTTTTACAACTAGTGCAGTGCCCATTCAGAACACGTGCCCGGAAGTGCTGCTTGCAGTGTTGTCGAGAAGGATGTAGGATTAGCCATAATTATAAGCAAGGTCACCACAGGGAGTTGAACCCAATGTCAGTAAACTGAGAGTACCATCATCACCAGTGACTTTTGGTTTTCATGGCTAAAATCTTATGAAAAGCAAAACCTGCATTACATTTGGTTTGTGATCAATGACCCGCTAATCTTAGGGAGTGAAATGTGAAAATGTGAAATTATTTCAGTTTTGTCTGACAACTATAAACTGTTTGAAACTATTTTTTATTTATTATAAATCTCTGATATTTATGTTATTGTATTGTAGGACAACCTAATAATGTTGTGTTAGTTATTTACAATATTTACACACCATGTGTTTGTCAGATGAACAGTTTATCTGTTATATTATCATGTTAGTAAAATAAAACATTTACACATAATTTGTTTGTCAATTGAAATTGTTAAAATCAGTGAAGCCTGTATTTACTTTTCTAGTTTTTGCTAACAGCTAGCTATTTGGGACCAGGGTATTTAAAGGAACAACAGCGTTCATTCCGAAAGTCTGGCCTTCTTTGGCTGTTTTTTTTGTGTCTTATATTTCCAGATTCAGCAGAGTCATGGTGATGAATTGTGATGCCCAGGACACAATTAGGAATGGGTATTTCAAGCAAAAGTAGTGTTCAACTTAATAGTGAACGTGAGATAATCCACTAGCTGCTGTCATTGCTAACGGCTTGCTATTTGGGACCAGACTATTTCTGGGAACAAAAGCGTTAATTTGTTCGGTGGTGTAACAGTTAATAGGGGACCCCTCTCAATACGTATACTGTGTGTACTAATAAATATTACTAATAAATATGTCCTGTAGATCTTAAGAGCTCACACTCGACACTGCACTCCCTTAGGTCTTCAGCAATACACCCGCCAAGTGTGGAGTTGATGGGCAGAGTGGTTGTTGAGATAATCGAAGGACAGGCATACATACATACAGAGAGACAGGGATTCCGTCCTTTATAGTTAGATTACTTTTGGAACTACACTATTAACCCAGACAAGTTGACTTTACTTATAAAATTAGAGGCAACTGATTGCCTTAAAGAGTTTGAGTAACTGATAATGGAGAAACTAATTTGTTTAAGTGAAATTGATTTGAATGCTAATAGATTGGAAGTAATAATTTAAGTTCAATATAATAAAAGCCAAATTATTTGTACTTAAAGTCTGCAGTAAAATCAACTTTTTGCAAAACTATTCAACTCAGAATTTTAAGTTACAATGACTAGATTTTCCAGTTTCATTTTGTGTTCTTCATTCATTTAAGTCAAATATTTAAGTTGAGAAAACAATGTTCACTAATAAACACACAATGCACTACATTTATTGTTTGTTGTAATTTTGAAACAATTTGTCAATTTAGCTTCAACTTACCGGATTCTGTGCTATACCCCTGTTTTTAAGTAATATTTAAATTGTTTAAGTAGAATCAAATTCTGGGTTAAGATTGTATACTTCCTGCTTGATATTAAATCTATTGGGTTAAGTGTACAAACTGCTATTATGCCAATATAACTACTAGTACTGAGGTGAATATTTTTGTGTTCAGCAACACTGGAACGCTTGTTGTAATAATGTGTTTTAGTTATGCAAAGTGAACACAAATAATTAATTTATTAAACAAGAAATTGAATGTCATATGAACATAATGAACATAATGAGTACATATTTTTACAACCGTTTTTTTTTAGTTCATTCAACTATCAAAATATATGCTAAGTGCACAATGTATGTGTTGTTAATTGGTCTTGAACTAATTAGGCTATATCAGCTTTATATTTTTTTGTAAAATGAACTATAAAATCTAAACATATTGACTTTACATAAAAAGAAAATTATGTCAAGATGACAAGGGATGTGTGTTTGTGTCATTTTGACAGTCCTGAACATTTGTGTGGAAATTTTGTGTAATGAATTAATTGGGGTTTTGTGGTAGAAAGATCCCAAAGATGGGCCAGATGTCTTCAGGATTTTCACCACACTATAAGTACACTTCAATACTCAAAAATAATTCAACTGAGTCAAAAGAGTTCAAATATGAATAGAGTTTACTGACAAATCAACAAGTACAGCAAACCCGAGTTAGTTCATGGAGCAACCAACAGTCAAGCATACAAGCACACACACACCTGAGTCAGTCCATGAAGTAACTGACAATCCAACGCACACATCTTCTTTTATAGCCATCTTCACCCCTCCTTCTGTGGGCTCAAAGTTGCGTAACCACCTGCTGACCTTGGCCTAATTTCTGTGATGTTTTCACTCTGTTCTGAGCCAGTCACCACGGTTTCCTCACTTTTTTTGCATATTACTCTTTGGTCAATGTACAGTTGTGTCCACTGAAGATCTTCCTGTCCATATCTCCTTGGCCACCTCCCTGATCAGTAGATAAATGTACCAACTGAGGAACTGCTTGTTTTCACTCAAGGATTCTTTCCCACTGTCCTCAGAATAATACTCCTTTGTCTGATACATTCTAACCTCCCACTCTCAGCTGCTGCACTTAATTAAGAATACAAGACTTCTGTGATTATGTCCACATCCAACAACACATGACTACATCATGATTATGACTGAACCTGACTTTACCTGACAACCTAACCATTATCAATATGATTGACTTTGACTGACTTATACATAATACTGTAATATTGATTATGATTTATTTGACCTCTCTGACCTTACCCTGCAATACTGATTCACCATTATACATCAATATTATACCACATTTAGTGAATAAATGTCCCACAGTTTACTGTGCAAAATGGCGAGACAAAAAGATGGGGTTTTGATGATGACAAAGAAAATACACCATGGCTGCACAATTAAATGTCTTGGACAACAAAATCTCACGTTCCTAACACAAGAACCAGGAGAGGACTGAAGGAATCAGCACTGTTGAAAAGACGGACAAAGCCCATAAGATGATGTTGGAAATTGCTGAAGTTACAACAGACTTGTCAGCATTTGCTTTGGTAATAGGGGCTATTCCTAATGGTTCTGTGATTTTGTGCAAGGGTTTTTCATATGAAGCTGATGCTTCTTTGGTTAATCCTGTTGAAACTCCTTGTGGGAAAATGTGTTTCTTACCATCCTGAAAGAACAATAACAGCTATTCGCTTGCTGTTTCAGAGTGAGGTTGTCACAAAGCCTTATGTCATTACATATTGGAGTAACTTTGCTAAGAATATTCCTTGGATAAAAGTTTGGTCATCGCCTCACAAGTACTTTATTACTAGTAAGATTAGAGAGATTTATACACAAGCAAAGCATCTAACTGTTTTTTACAAAGATTTTGAACAGTACATAAAAACTATTAAATCTTGTACCAACAAAAAGGCCATTAAACTGTTATGGCATGTGTTGCCTGTAAAGTATGTGTGTAAACAAAATGTGATCTTAGCTGTTCTGAGCACAACTTGTATTCCAATGAAGATGTGTCTCACTGACTTTCTCCAGTGGGCTGAAAGAGCCGATCTCTTTGGCCTGAGATTGACTGGATAAAACAAGAGAAACTTGTTTTCCATCTATGGGTTGTGTCCTGACTGTATAGGACTGTATAGAATATGCCTTGATTCTTAAATTGTCTATACAATTACAAATTGTGCCTTAAATGTTCTTTTTATTAATTTTTATTTTTTAATGTATTTATTTTGTCTATTTTTCTCACCTTCTGCGGTTGCCCCCCTGGAATATTTTGTTGAATATGTTTGAATTTTGCACTGTGGATCTTTTTATTGTCAAAATACGTAATATCAATAATGTGATACGTGCAATTGTTCAATAACAAAGAAAAAAAGAAACATGGACAGGCAAGTTGAAGGAGGTGATCAAGTCCAGAAGAGGGCAGTAATGCAATAAGAAGGATAGAAGCTGCAAAAAAAAAAAAAAAACACCAAAGAAGAAGGAAAAGCTACGGCGGTGGCGGTGCACCAATAAGCTGGATATCGCCGTAAGAAGAAGAAGAAAAGCCACGGTCCTAATCATTTTCCGGGTTGATGTTGGTTCCTGACTGTTAGTGTTGCTGGGCTGTTGAACAGTACGCTGTTGTTCAGGATGCTGCTGGTTTTGTCTGAAGACCATAAAGAACACCTCTCCTTCCTGCCAAAGGTTGACACCGCAGGTAAATAACTGGTCTTTCACTGGTATGACGGAGGATCAGGACCATAGCAACATGCTGGCAGCTGGGACGGATCAGCTTCTTCTCCTGTAAAGTTATCTGGTGACTGTCAGCTGAACACGCGTGATTGGGAACACGGGGTGTGTAGCTTGGATCAGCTACACAGGCAACAATGTGCTATTAGGAAAATATTTAATAGTCTCTATCACCAACACAAAATGTTTGTTTATCATCTCATCAATAATAGAAACTCAGTCAGATGTGAGAATAGTGAATAGAAGAGATGTTACAGCAGTCTCTGTTAACACTGAGGGAAAGCCTCTATAGACAAACACTCTGATTGGGGCTGGGAAATGTCACATTATATTTCCCTCAATAACAATATTATAATTTGTAATACACAGCAGTGGAAGAACAATTCATATACTTTGTAGTATAGCCACTTTTACGTATGCAATCGAAACCAACTCCATTATGAGTAAAAGTACAGAAACATAATCAGCAAATGTACTCAAATTATTAAAAGGAAAAATACTTACTTATGCAGAATATCCCATTTCAGAGTGTTATATGGAGATATTTATGTGTATATATTGGGAGCTAATGTGAACTACTTTATATCCTGTCTGTAGTTAAATCTATAACAGCACATCAATCTTAATCTGTGAAGTAACTAGTAACAATTAAATGTAGTGGAGTAAGAAGTACAACATTGTTCTCTGAAATGTAGTGAAGTAGAGATATAAAGTAGCAGCAAATATAAAATAAGTCATTTATTTGAAGAATAAGATTTGATGCACTTTGGCACACATTTTAATAGCTGAATTGTATAAACATACATTATGATGTTACTGTGTGTGTTTCTTAGATGTTTTATTCAGTTCTGTGACATACTGCTGTAATGTGCCTCTGCTATGAAATAGTCAATTTTCTTTATTATTATGTACAATTTGGGATCCATGGAAGTGTAAGAATCCACACAAATACTAAAACTGATGAAGGGAGCAAATAAATGAATGAAAGACAGACAGAGAGGCAGTCATGATTTGGAACATAGACACTGGAAACTGTGTGATACACTGTACCAATCAGACCATTTATGATAACAAAGCAGCCCTCTGCATCTGGCTGACACCATAGCCTCTAGAGACTATTTGTTTTTGATAATGACAGCTACCCATCTCTTGTTTAAGTTGAATAAGACAAAGACATCTGTGCTCCATGTGGTTCTCAGTTTCTTAAGTGCTACCTCTGACAGATGTGGCTAATAGTTCCTTAGGAGAATGGTGACATCAGCTTTGTCTATATGTCATTCTAACCCCAAATTTGAATTTAACACATTGATGGTTTTTGTGTTTGATAAATTGAGCATGTGTTTGTCCATGTGTTTTTTGTCCTCAGTGGTTGGAGAGTTTGGTCGCATAGCGCTGGAGTTCCTAAGGAGAGGAACCAGCCCCAAGATCTATGAGGGAGCAGCCAGTAAGACTCTTTCATTACATACTCCTTACTAAGCAGCTGACTGGTCCACTCCGACTGCTGCTATAAAAGCACCAGTCGACGCTGTGGGCAGTAGTGGACTAGTCATGGGTAATATGGTTTAAAACAGCATCACATACATTTATTTTTAAACATTTATGATCATCTGGATTTACACATACTGTATATACAGTATTTGTTAAGGTTTGTAGTAGTGCGGTATTCTCACAATTCCTGTTGCTTTAGAAACATATGAATGTATTTAGTTGTCATATTATTAGGTAGACCTTACTAAAGTTAATGCAGTCCAACACACCCCACAATAATAATGTTTCTGATATTTAGTCTACCTTTAATTGATATAAGTGGGGTGGACAAAATATTAAACCTCCTCAGTATAACACAATACAATTCAACAGCACCACAAACTGCAGCCTCCAAAATGACCATACAGTTGAATCAACACCTCTCTGAAACAGTTAAACAAAAACTGAACATTCACTTCATGAAGGAGTTGAGGGAGTTATTGCTGGGCTGTTGTGGACTGTAGACTGTATTAGTTTTAGCCAGGTGGACCTAATAAACTGGACACTGAGTGTATATTCACACTGTGAAAAGCCAATTAGGCAGTGCCATTACAGTCGCTGAACTGCTCTTATCCAATGTTTTATTTGACATATTTATATCAAGGACAAAAAGGCGAGTTGTTGTTGTTTTTTTCTTTTTTTTTTGCAAAACCTGGTGAATTATAAAAATCAGTATAATTGGAACCCCTATACATGCACAGTACTAAATGAACTAGCTAAACCAGTTTATAGTTGATACAGTGTCAGGTCTGCAATAGTAATAATGACAGAGGCAAGAGGCAGGTGACGCCACAGTAAAACAATCCACAGTTAGACGTAATCATTGAAATAATTTGGCACAGCTCAATTCAGCATTAATAACTAAAAGAGACAAAGCATAAAGAATATGAGATGATGGAATAATCTGGTTGTAGCAGTTTGATTTATGTGTTCACTAACCAATAAACCATGATAATAATAAGGGTGTTTAGGGGTTTAAGTTCGTTATTATTAGATATTAAACAGAACAGAATAAATCATTACGACATTTCTCCAGATCATGCAGCTTTGACACTCATGCTTATGTACCACCTGCCAGGACTTCCAAGTAAATCCATAATGACCCACTGCTTGCAGGGAAGCTGTGTGTTCCTGTGGAAATGGTGCAGCATGGAGTGGAAGGCCTGATGTTCCTGATGACAGAGAGCTCCAAACACATGGTGACTCACACACACTCTGTTCAGTTTATTTATTTCAATTCAGTTTTATTTATATAGCGCCAAATCATAACAGAAGTTATCTCAGGGCACTTTTCATATAGAGCAGGTCTAGACCGTACTCTATAATATTTCTCTCTGTGTTTGAAATGGCAGAGGTTCATTAAGACTCTCTGACATTGTCTAGACTACTCTGACTTCCAAGATCCATCCCATAGATCAGTGCCAATCAGTTTCATTGTCCACATGCAACAGTTTATTCATGATGTAAAACCTTGAACCGAGACTGGGTGTACAGGTGAATAGACTTTTTTTCCTTCAGCTTTTTCTTTCACAGCAGACCTTTTGACGTGTGTGTGTGTGTGTGTGTGTGTGTGTGTGTGTGTGTGTGTGTGTGTGTGTAGCTCTCTGAAGTGGATTTTCTGGACTCAGTGTTGGTTTTGGGCTTTGGTGAAGAGCTTAACCAGATCCTCTTACAGGTGACTTTTAATCTGTTTTATTTATTTGAGATCAGTCAGTGTGTTTGTCTTGTTTGAGCTCAGTGTGTGAGGGTTTTTGTTCCAGCTCTACCTGGAGCACCACAGTCAGATCCGCAGCATCCTGAGCCAGCTGCCCTCCAACCTGCCTGCCTACCACAACCTGGAATGGAGACTTGATGTACAGGTGTGTGTTTTATGTGTGTATGCTAGATAATTTAGAAATTAATATTCAACTACTGGATTCAAATGGATAAAGTAGTGTGTTTGTTTTTGTTATATTCTTCTATGTGCAGTCAATTGTGTAATTGTGTTTGTTAATTTAGTAGTTTTTAAGTTAAAGTGTAACTCCACCTTCAGATATTGCTAGAACCCTCTTTCCCGGCATATTTTAAAAAATGCAACAAGTGAGGGAACAACAACTTTTTTTATATACATTTCATGACGTAGACAGGTCCCAACCGGTTGATTCTATGTCAGCATTGACCTCGCAGGTTCAGGGCTGATTTAAAACAGTAGATGGCGTGTGGAGCCATTTTCAACCGAATGCTGATTTAGTAAGAAATGTCAGTATTAACACCAGCATTGATGTGTTTCATCACAGTACAGTCATATCATTTTGTTCACAGCTCAAAAAACATGTTTAAGTGTGCAGTACCTCCACATCAATTACCAAGATCAGACAGTCAGTGAATCACTTTACACCGTCAGACCTTGTGAGCCTGCAGGTATGATATGTGGAAGCCAGGGTACACTACAACCTGAAAAAATTACATGGACTGGTTTTATATTTATAACCTGTACTCATACATTTTGTGTTTTTAGCACTTGGAGCTGTAAAGGTTCCGTTTATCAATATTCAGATTTTAACTTCTTTTCTCCACATTGTTTCTCTGTCACTTCTTATTGCGGTTTCCTCCCGCTCCTTCCTGTCAGCTGGCGAGTCGTTCAGTCCGTCAGCAGGTCATTCCCATGCTGACGATGCGTCTGCTCTTGACGAGAGGTTGCGACAGACACAGTGACCACAGCAGCAGGGTTCTCCAGACAGACCCCAGCACCCTCCTGCACCTCATCTCCACCTTGGAGGCAGCTCTGGCTGCCATCAAAACCAGTCATGCTCGCCGCATATTACGCAACATCAAATAACCCCTCGGGTCATTTTTTGTGTAACGTGTGTGCCTCCTGCCACCTGCAAAACATCACGTTCCTGCCTTTATACCTGTATAACACTGAGCAGTGTCTCTGTATTCTTCAGTGCAGTGTTGAATGTTTCTTTTGATTTGGTCCTGTAGGTTTTTGGTCATCACTTTATTACCTTTGAGTCACAATATGTGCCAAATGGTATTGACTGTATTGTAGATAAGCTTTCTACAGTTGCTGATATTGTATTGAAATGTAAGACAGAGATGAAACGCCATTCTTGTGGTTTGTCAAAGCCATCAATGTAAAGGCAGATAGGCCCTGAGTTCAAGGAGTACAGTACATCTGTGTCAACATTTGACTGGAACAGAACATAACATACATGGTGTTTATGCCCAGCAGAAGATGGACAGTCATTGCTGTTTTCAGTGAAAGCCGTGTGATGTTTATTCAATTCACGTTTGTGTGCTGCATAACTAGGCTTTTTAACAGTTTATTCAGTATGTTGGTTGATCCTGAGCCCTGTTTTGTAAAGGCACATTAAGCTCATCGAAAACTTTGCACAGTCGAAATAGGAATGCGTAAACTGTGTGTATAAACGTTTCCATGCATAGAATATGATTTATCAATATCATCTTGTACGTGAGAATGCGTAAATTTAGAAGCACTGCTGACCATGCGTATGCGGACACACCTCGTGAAGAAGGTAATTACAATGACACGTACAAAACGCAAACTGTCAGCCTCATCTGCATCATTGTTAAAATTAGTCAACACGTGCTAACAAAGTGCACAGATGCGAGATGGTTTAGGCTCATTTAATACAAGTAAAATCCTATAAAAAGGGACACCTACAGATTGGAATAATGCAGACAATGGCCGAGCTTACCTTACTGGAGGATTTGGCAAATGAAGTGTGGTGCAGACAGCACATTTTTAGGGACTGCAGGGACCTACTTGCAGAGAGTGACGAGTGGCCGAGTAGTAGATTTTGTTTACCAAGGCCAATCTTGATCTGTTCCAGCCACTTCTCCCTGCTTTGGAGAGGCCAACAAGGCGCACAAAGGCCATTCCCATGCACACACAAGTATTGTGGATTTCTGGGTTTTCATCATTGGAGCAATAGACTTTACACACAGCAATAAAATCGTTTTCCTCTATACAGACGATATTGACGAGGTGGATTGTCCTCCACTTTTCTTTTTGTGCACAGCACAGTGCTGTTCTTTTGTCATTTAATTTGAAGTCAAACTGTTTTTTTTTTTTTAACTTCTGAAATAGCTTGTTTCAGGCGACAGCGTTGACTTGTTTTGTTACCTGCGCCCAAGCTATGTCCTTGATAGTCCTCCAGTGAAAGTGTCAAATAAAACAGATTTATTCTGCGCTACTTCGTTAAGACCTCTGCCTCGTCAGTAAAAAACAATGTCTTAACCTTGCTCCAGAGCCTTTTAAAGAGAAGTTGTTTACCAACCAGCATGAAACTATAAATCTTTAAAAATGCCTGACAAATATATAGTTCCATATAAAGTCCAAATAAACTACAGTGTGTGTGTTCATGGAAATGAAGGACAGCGGCTCATTGATGTGTTTGTAATAGTATTTGGACAACGATGAAGTTCTGTGACAGAGGAATAAGATAGTGAATATCATACATTGGATACACACACAATACTTGTTAGTAGGATACATTCATTTTTATTTTGGTTGTTTTCATGGAATTTAATTTAAAAAATGTAGAAAAACAAAGAGGCAACCATTTACAATGGGGTCATTCCTATGTTCCCAGGGTCCTATGTTTCCCAGCTCTGTATTCACTTAATATGACATGGGCTATTGTGGGAACTTGTCAACGGGGTTTTGTGTTCCCCAGCACTGCCGTATGGCTCTCAATATAATATGCCTACACTTGAGGGAACTTATCAAATGGTTGGAGTCATGGAATCACCAAAGGTCATAGCTTAATGCTTCCTTAGGTGAAAACTAGCCAGGCATACATGTTTTGAATCTAACTCTCACTTCATCTGTCTTCTGAGTAAAAAAACATGACATCATGACTTAAGTATCTAATTCAGTTTGTTTTTGACTCCATTCCATTTTTTTCTGCATTTATCTATAGTTGATTTTGAACACCTTTTTCTTTTTTTTTAGCTGTGACTGACACCTCACTGCTGAAATGTCCAAATACCAATGCTGTGATATTGTTACGATAGAACAGTGGCATGCAGAGACGTTATAGGGGCAAAGGGGGAAAAAGGGCGCATAGCACACACCGGTGGTCTCTCTGGACATTTCAAACATCCGTGACGCAGCCCCTAAAGAAAATATGAGATGTGCACATGCAGAGCGCACGCCGTTTTCTTTTTTAAACAATTATTATCATACACCAGTGGAACAGAAAGTGGAATACAGTTTTGTGAATAAAGTAAAGTTGTAAAGTAAACAACGCTGATGTTCATGATACACATTTATTTCAAGTGCGACTTCAAAATCAAGTGCCCCTCACAAAGTGCATGCCATTGCCCTACACACACACACACACACACACACACACACACACACACACACACACACACAATAGGCCATTGATCCCATAGGCCACTCCTGAAAACACACTTTTGCTTATGACTTTTAAAAGGGCACCAATATAGTGTTTTACCTCATAACTAACTTGTTATCCATTTATAACTACAACATCTACATTTACTTTTTTTATTTTGTGGTCCAAAGGCCACATTTACCTTGCTGTTGAAAATCTCATCAAACCAAATGATCAAAACAATCTGACCCACAGAGAACATTGGTTTTTAATGGTATGGTATGCAGCAATAAAACATTCTGGGTAGGATCAAACCAAACCCAAACAAGAGTTTGAGTATATTTATATCCACAGAACAACTCACACTCTTCAATATTCTCTGCTGGGTCAGATTTGACACCACAGATATAACACTTTAGAGACCTTAACCAGTGGTTTTCTTGTGTTTATATAGCTGTTTGAAGCCTTGTTCCAATAAAAAAAACTGGATAATATTTATGAAATATTTTAACTTGAAACGGGTCAAATTTGACCCGAACACAATATGTGTGTGAACAGAATATTCAACTGGGGAACACAGATACGCACCTTACAACAAGGTACACAACACACTTAAGTTATCAAGGAACGAATGAGGAACAAATCAGAAATGACCTCATAATTGATGAATCCCTTAGTTTAGTACTTTGTCATCAGTATTGTATTTAAACCTTCATGATTTTATCCATATATATCTTTGTGTTAATTTATCACATAATAATGTATCAGTATAATATTGTAGGGACTGTGTGTCTGTGCATTCTAAACAAAGGTTTTCCAGATATTCACCCCGAAACATTAAAAAAATCTGAGCACTAGTTTGTTTACTTTAACATTCAAGCCCTGTACAATATCACTATAACATTCCCCTATATATGGAGGCATAGACCCCCACAGACCGTATCACTGGTCTCAAACAGTTGTGGTTCTACAAATAGGCAATAGGGATGGCTTATGTTATATGGCCCGCAGCTTATTATGGTGAACTTTATACACAGCAATAATGGAGTAACCCCTGAAACAGAAACAGACCAGGAAAAAAGCTACGCCCAGCAGTGTTCTGTTTCTCAGAATAATGTGACTTATTAAAGTACAACTTTAAGAACATTAGGCCTCCTGAAACCAGGGCCCTTTTAAAGCATAGGCAGTCACCCATAGGACACCACCAGCTGGAGGGGCAGCAAAGGCCAGTAAGGCATTATTGTAATTAATTTAACACCCAAAACTGCAGCTAGGTCTACTAATAACTCAATACAGAAATGACAGAACCTCACCAATCATTCAACATCACTTGTTGTGTGACCACATTCACTGGTAATATCTCATTGTTTAACAGTGATCAAAGTGTGGAAACATTGGAAACACTGTGGAGCAAAATGTAAAACAAAATGAAGGAACACATACAATGAGACTCATTAATTAATCTATTGCCCCAGTGTATGCTGGAAGGGTTCCCAACACATCTACCTCATGTAACAGCAATCACATGATCAGCACTCAACCAATCATATGAATGGTGATCATGGTTTCAACTCTATTCATTTTGCCTTTATTTCAAAATAAGTGCACATTGTTACTCAAGATAACTTATAGATAACTTATAATTTGTTTATTTATGAAATTCCCTTGACATCTTTTCTTAAGCTCCCGATGACTTAATGTTAGGTTACCAAACGGCAGGAAAGGAAAAGGAAGTAATTGGGTGTCAGTTAGGCATCACCTGACCGTCTCAGCTCTACACAGGAAGTGGGTTGGCGAATTCAACATGGCTGTTGTCTGCAAATAGAAAGGAGTTGTCTTAAGCAATGAAATAGTCGGGCTTTAACAAACTCTAGGACAGTTGACTCAGTTCAGTGTCTTAGCTGGTTTTGACGCTGGTCCGACATGGCCCAATGTGTTCAGTCTGTGCAGGAGTTCGTTCAGGACTCGTTTGTCCCGATGGTGGCCGTCTTATGTAGTGAAGAAGCGGAGAGAGTGACTCGCAAGAACAACCTGAATTTCGCAGAGCTGCTGAGGCCTTTCTGCAGACTAACGTCCGAAGGTAAGAGCAACTATTTAGAACCCACCATGACCATCGACTGTCAGTCTCACAGCTGTCAAAAATGAAGCTTTAATGAGGTAGCTAATATCTTTAGCCTGGTGTGGGTTATAGTTGACATTAGCTCCGCGCTAACAGACGGCTAGCCGACTGTGTGACTAAGCAGCTGTGCGTTGACAGGAGGGGAGATGAAGCCAAGACTTGACATTTGAGAGGACCGAGTGACACCTGACCATCCAGCCTTTGAAAGCTGTTCTCAAGGATAACTTTCAGACAGCCACTTTACAATTCTGTTGATGTTGGATTATCAGACCGAACAAGCAATAGCTGAAGTAGGCTAATTGGCTAATGGGCTTCAGTTGCAGTCCACACATGAAGGCTAACGTTAACTAGGTAGCCAAGTAAAACCAAGCCGTGTCACAAACCATTGTCAACAGAATAGGCTCGTTCGAGATAAACTGCGCCTCGCCTGGATGGAGCAGTGGGCAGTGACAGAAAGCTGCAGTGAAGACGGACAGTTCCGACACCCCGAACAGTATTTACAGGAAGCCACCACACTCAAATCCCCTTAGATCCGATCCCAATTTGATAAAATGTTATCAAATAAATTATGTTACTCTGTATGACAGCCTATGAAAATGCTATATAGGCTATCTGTGGTGATCATGACGAGGTTTATGGTTTAACCTCCATATTACTCAATTTACTCAATTACATGAAAATTTAGATTGGCTTGAATTCTAATGCATGCCATCAGATGGCACTCTAATGCCATCTGATGGCATGCCTTAGCCTACAAACAGTTTGCAACTGTGTATAAATTGGCTACCCAGACTGGATTTCTGGGCCTGTCCCTCTCAAACTAAAGATATTCAAAACAGGAGTCTATTGTCAACATATATGCAGAGAGGAAAGCAGAAAAACTGGACAATAGTTTTCATTGATCTGTCAGATATGTAAACTGTCGGGGCTTCACATCAGATGTCATTTTAAGAATCCTCAAGGTTTTGTGTCACTTCATGATACATAAAGAATTAAAAAAAGTAATTCATATTGTAGACTAGAACTAGCCTATCATAGATTGTATGCAGTCTATAGCTGCGTTTCCACCCAAAGTATCTGGAACTTTTAGTCCCCGGAACTACTTTTCAAGGAACTGAAAGGTTCCTTCTAGGGTTGGGCGATTATGTTAAAAGAAATTTTAACAACCGGCGATTGCAGATATATTTCTGTGTGTGTGTGTGTGTGTGTGTGTGTGTGTGTGTGTGTGTGTGCGAGGCGGCGCAGGGGGCAGGGAGGTCCCCACTCCTCAGACTGACATCTGCAGTCTTTAATGTGAAAATCTAGTTTTACTGAAATATTACAGCCTATAGGCTACTCTTCTTCTATTAAACAAAATAAATCACCTTGAGATCTTTGCTGCAATAAGCTGTAAAGACAGGCTGAACAGCTGTCCCACACTATTTAAAAAAAGAGTCCCATGGCGTCAGATGGACGCCTCCGCTTGCAGCCTCCAAATGAACAAACAGGTGGGGAGAACATAACTACACTGTTCAATGATCAGGGTGCACAAATGCACATACAGTTTTTGGTCTAGTTGTCAAATATGATTTATGAATTGACGTTGCTTTTCAGCACCAATTGATCGGACAGCAACAACTAAAGACGGCTTAATTGTCATTTAGTCACTGCACTGTTTTGTGAAAGACTTGTCGGAAATCAGTGCAACAAGAACGTGCATAATATGGCCCAACTCCAGCTGCCAGTTCCTATTTGTGCACGCTTTGAATTGTGCTTTACATGTTAATTATTCACAGAGGCAGACCATTAAATTAGTAAAATAAAATGCCAAAAATTGCCCAACAAATAGGCCAAAAAAAAACACCGGTGATGGACTCAGCCAATCGCTGATAGCCGATATATTCGGCCAATTGCCCAGCCCTAGTTCCTTCAGCCTGTTGTTGTCCGTTTCCACCGTGGTCTAAGGACCCGCAAAGATCAGGCAAATTAGTCTGTTGACATATGAAAAAGCAACGGCTGTTTTTACACGTCATTTTCCCGCGCGACTATACAACTATGATGACACAAAGCGACAGACACGTCAGTATTTGTGTGACACTGCTAAAACAGTAAGCATGGAAAAGTCAATAAAGCTCAATAAGGCCTGGACTTCATTGTTGGTCCATCTGTCGTATGCTTTCTTCTGTAACTCCATTGGGTCGAAGCACATTGAACAAAAAACAAACTTGTTTGCGGCTGCAGATTTTTAGAAATGTGTGTAAAATAAAATGCTGTGAGAACTCGACACATCAGAAATGTTCAGTGCTGCAAGCCCCACCCCCAAAGTTCCTGTACTTTTAAAAGTACTGAGCAGGGACTTAATGGGGGGGTAACATAAAGTCCTGTCCTGAGTTCCTCCAAAGGTTCCTAGTCCTGGGGAAAGTTCCTGTGGTGGAAATGCGGCATATGACTACTGTGTAATATTAATATATTCAGCCTCTCTGACTGATAAAAATCACAACTGACACAATTGACCACACAACACTTCTTCTGTTAACAGAATAAACCTTCATAGAACAAAATCCAACTAATAAAATCAAAATCTCCAATTAAACTAAAAATGTAAAGTCTTTATAAAACATCATGTTGTTGATCCAACATCTAAACCAATAAGCTCTTAGATCAGGGGAGAGCCAGGCGTTTCCCATGATGCCCTGAAGTTTTGAGAACAACTGTGGTGCCTGGCTCCAAAAACTGCAGCCGCCTTGATCTTGTGAGGTTATTGTTGCTTACATTTGCGTGATGATCAGATCAGAGCAAGTCAGGATCAAGTCGGACAGAAATCTAACTGACTTGCATTGTGCGGCTATCATCACTTATTGATTCTGCGCAGACCTGGCCTATCTCGAATGAGCCTAATGACAGGGGAGCGAGTAACTGTGAGTTTTGGGGCTATTTGTTGGCCGACTTTTGTCATTTTATTTTGCTAATTTAATGGTCTGCCTCCTTGAGAATTCAACTCGGTAAATAATTAACATGTAAAGCGCAATTCATAACCTGCGCGAATAGGAACTGGCAGTTGGAGTTGGGCCATATTATGCACGTTCTTGTTGCACTGATTTCCAACAAGTCTTTCACAAAACAGTGCAGTGACTAAATGACAAGTAAGCCGTCTTTAGTTGTTGCTGTCCGATCAATTGGCACTGAAAAGCAACGTCAATTCATAAATCATATTTGACAACTAGACCAAAAATTGTGTGCATTTGTGCACCTGATCATTGAACAGTGTAGTTATGTTATCCCCACCTGTTTGTTCATTTGGAGGCTGCAAGTGGAGGCGTCCTTCATCAGATGCCATGGGACTCTTTTTTTAAATAGTGTGGGACAGCTGTTTAGCCTGTCTTTACAAAGATCTCAAGGTGATTTATTTTGTTGAATTGAAGGAGAGTAGCCTATAGGCTGTAATGTTTCAGTAAAATTAGATTTTCACATTAAAGACTGCACGCACTCCACTGCGCGCACACACACACACACACACACACACAAATATATCGGCAATCGGCGGTTGTTGGGCTGACGGTGGCTGATATCGCCCAACCCTACTGTGAATCAAATATTAGACATCATGGATTCATCCTCAGCTCAGAATAAAATCTATACATTGTCCTTCTTTATAACACTGTCACTCTGTGGACATTAAGGCAGCTGCCAGGTTGTCAACCAGTTCCTGTTACTATAGTAATCACTGTTTAAATTAAACAAATCTGTATGAAGCTTTAGACACAAGACGCTGATCAATGAATAATCATTTTTAATCATTTTAGTTGTGATTGGTCACACTGAAACATTCCTATCATAGCATATCATGCTGGAGATGATGTGAATATTTCTGAGTGAGGATGAATGTGGTGCAGCTGAAAAGACTTAAAGGTTTTAAAACTGGACTAAATGTAGTTTAAAAGTTGTTTTTATAGACTGCATAAAGTCTTAATGTGTTTTAACAGTATTTCAGTGAATATGTTTGAATTTACACATGTTAAAATATGGTTATTAAATGCTGTTGAGCAAGATTTTTAAATGTAAAATGTCTACTGCAAACTGCAAATCACCAAAATCATTATTACTGGTTCAGACTATGAGTTTACACTGTAGGTCCATAAGTAAACTATGTCTTATCGTCTTATCTGTTTGATATATATTTTCATATTCAGTTGCTGCCATCTGTCACTGCTGTTATAAATAAATAAATAAATATATTTGAAAGTCAAATTCCTCCCATAAGGAAATTCAAGTCTGGTAAATGGTGAATGAGTGGACTACACTAAATAAAATGTAATAGCGTTAACTTATTCAAACTCAGGCTCTCGCTGCTGCTGTGTTTTTCATGTCATGGTCTGCATTGGCACACATTCATATTTCTAGCTCCACTGGACTGGAAATGGAGGCTCTGCTCTTTATTTACCCGTTGCCATGGTGAATCATACTATCAGAGCTCCACTGATGATTGCATTCTTTTCATTCACCACGCACATGCTAAACTCAGAGTGAACTGAGCTGCTCTGGAACCAAAAACTCAGAGTTTCCCATCTCAGGGTTCATCACCTCAGTTCAGGGTTGGAGTCAGAGTTTGTTAAACCTGCTCTTTGGGATAGACCCCTGATTAACCTGTTCATCTGACAAACACATGGTGTGTAAATATTGTAAATAACTAACACAACATAATTAGGTTGTCCTGCAACTCAGTTTTACTGAGATGGGGTTCAACTCTCTGTGGTGACCTTGCTTATAATTATGGCTAATCCTACAGCCTTCTCGACAACACTGCAAGCAGCACTTCTCTTACCGACCGGGCACGCGTTCCAAACGGCCACTGCACTAGTAAAACATAAATGGGAGAAAGAGCTTAATATTGAAATTTCAGATGATGAAAGATGTGGACGATACACCAAAGATCCACCAATTCACAGACACGGAGGGAATTATCCAGGAAAAATCGTAATTACACTGAATATGAAAAGTAAGCAGTTACATAGACATCACAAATGTTGGAGGGAGTGTGGATCATTTGATGTAGATCACGCATGTTTTTTGGAAATGTCAGAAACACTGTTAAAGGCAAGTAAAAAAAAAGGTATTACAAGTAAAAGGGGGAAGTTTAGGAACTAATGACTAATAATCATTGAAGAAATCTTCTTAATGGAAAAGCTGACACATATCCTGACACCACAAAAACTACAACTGGTCCATTGTCCATTTTCCCCATTTTAATTAAATAATAAATAATAAAAATCCACCTTCTATGTATTGCTATACTCCCTCAGCCCAGATGATATCACAAGCATTGCACAGAAATGGGAGAGAGACCTTGACACTGAGTATATTGAGGATGATTGGCAGGAAGCCATTAAAGTTCTTTTTAAAAGGTTTAATGTATGCCATCTGTCCATACCAGAATATCATGCGTTAAGACTGGGTTTCTCATTGTGTACAGAGATGAAAAGTTCTCTCTGTATGTAATTTTATGACGGTAAAGTTAAGAAGACATGTTTCTGTCTACAGTGATCCCCTCTGAGGTCACACATGTTAAATGTCACTACATCCACACGTTACACACATTAACCTTTTATTTATTTCTGTTTTGTCAGATTAGTTTACGATCATAAAATAGTGATTTGATCGACACCTCAGTGCAGCAGCAGCAGCAGTTACACTTCACCTGTTTTATGAACCGTGGTTGAGGCACTCCAGCAATATAGTATTGCCTGCCTTGTGAATCCCCATGTTTTTCAGTTACAAGCTGGTGGTGTGGAGCTTCTGCAAAAATTTCTCCAAGCCCAAGCAGAGATAACCATGATGACATCATCAGGGTTATTTTCTCAGACTCTTGACTGCGATGCAGTGATTTACTGTCCTGGATTACTGAACAAAGTGTTGTTCCTGACTTCTTCTTCTCTAGGTCACATCCGGGACCCCAACAACCAGGTGCAGGTTGTGAAAAACCTGCGCATCTGTGTCAACAATGTGGTGACGAGTCCAAGCACAGCCTCTGCTGCCCTCAGCCCTGCCCAGCGGCGACTGCTCAACGAAGTGGTGTTATCCTGCCAGCCACAAGAGGGCGCTGTAACCAATGTGATCACGGCAGGAGACTATGCCCTCAACTTCAGTGGTAAGGACTAGAGTTTGAATGATACAGGATTTTTAATGTTGATGTTAATTTTGATATTTGAGGGTTCAGAACATTAAAACGTTAAACTTTTTTTTTTTTTTTACAGTAACTCATAACACAACACTTAATTATTGAATTATACTCGTTGTCGTTACTTCTCAGCAAGTAAAAACCGTCTGCCAACGATTACACTGGCAATTATTACGAGTTACAGGGAGACAGATCTCACAGGAGGCAATGCAATGGACATAACGTTACATAACGACGTTACACTGGCAGCTGTGGCACCGCAGGGTGTGAGTTTATAAGTGGTGGAGGAAGTATTCAGATTCTGAAAGTAGCAACACTGCAATAAATAAAAATACTTAATTACAAGTAAAAGTCATCTCATTGAAATTGTCAGCCAAATGTACTTAAAATATCTCTTAATTCAGAAAACTTCCCCTGCGAGTCCTATAATATGATTTGCTTATTATTTGGGTCTTGGATTATAACTACTGATGCATTAATGCGGAGGCAGCATTTTACTCATGCAGTTGGTTGAGGTGGAGCTAGTTTTAACAATTTTATATACTTTGTATACTTTATATATTGGGCATTGTAATCTATAAGAGTGCATCATATTTTATCAGTTTATCATTTCTTTTGTACGTAAAAACTTGATCCGTTAGGATGAAGCCACAGTATGCTCACCTACCAAGACACATCATCGCTGGGTGCAATAGCCTGTCACCAATGACTATTTAATTTTCATGTGTTCATTTATCCAGTTTATTCATAAGATTAAACGCCAAAGCAGAAACAAAACAAACAATGAGAGGGAGGGGATGGGGATGGGGAGTGTCTTGAGTCAGCATTCACTCTCATTTACATGTGCACAGGTTTATTTCTAGTGCTGGCCTAATAATCCCTCTAGCATTAATGCTGGAGTAGTCAAAACCTGTGCAAACCTATGCAAAACCTTACGCCACACTCTCTGCTGCCTCGTATCACTCAGCTGAGCCAAAAGTTATTCCCCACTGTTTGTCATCATGCCTCTTTGCCACTCATCATTATGAGCACCATGGCATCGAACATAATGAGCCCGAAGCTCCGTGTGGTGCCGGGATGTGTTCATATGTGTTTTGTACTATATGCCGCTTTAGGCAAAGGAGGTATTGGAAATTTATCACAAGTTGCAGGATTTTCCGCCGTTGAATCAGGCTTTCACCAGGCAGGCATCTGAAGGGATGTGCACACGCATCTGCATTTGTAGCAGCCAATAGGAACACCCTCTTTCTGAAATGACCTGTAATTCGCTAAAGTCTCCTGTCACTATATTTTCTGAAGCCTGAAAACAGAGCCAAGAGGAGGGGCTGAAGACTAGTGTCCTCTCAGACCGCTTGAATTACAATATGCTGAACGGTTATTATGGAATTTTTGACGCAATTTAATATTACTTTTAATATTTTAATTTTTAATATGTAATATTATTTAATATGAATCTATTTTATCAGTACTACTGGTGCCGTGCCGACAGTGACATTTGTGAAGATGAGATCAATGCAAGTGGATGATTCTAAACCATCAGCTATTCAACATATTCTTTTTGGCTTTGTAATGACTTAATGTAATGTAATGACTGCAAGAGAAAGCAGCTTATTTTTAAGTGAACAACCCCTTCCAATTGATATTTAAGTTACTTAAAAAACAAATCTCATTATTCATACACTCATTTCACATATTCGATCAAGATACATTACTTTTGCATTTGGTGGTCTATGGCAGCATCCAATAAGCACTGGCTTTAAATACGGTAATTGAACTTGTAACCAGATTACTTCAATTTCTATACTTTTAAGATCCTCCCCTACTCTGGTATTTGGAGATAAATTGAAGATAAATTGCTTTTTCCTTAACCAACAGAATCACTTTGAGTTATCACTAGAACAACAGAACAAACACTCACAAACACAGGTATACACCTAATAAGACACAACAACACACACCTACACACAAACACACACATTCCACTCCCATCTCCAATTCACACATATAACCCATAGTCGAAACGTGTTTTCGCCAGAGATTCCCTATGACTACTAAATAATTACCTTCTAATGAGGACTACTCAAAACTGATCAACTGAAATTCAGACTCATGTCGCTTTATTTCATTATCACAAGTCACTATCAACCTAAACTGATCTATCCTTGGGTTGTTTCAGACTTGTAAGGTCCATAATCTACATTCACAAAAAAAAACAACTTAATTTTTGTCCTTCTCTCAATTGTCTGTGGCTCTCAGCCCCAAGCCTAATTTTAAAACAGCTCACAAATATTTCGTTTCATTTAAAAAAAAAAAAAAAAGGCTCAGTAATTTCCTAAAACAGCTGGCCACTCTAGTTTTTAGCAAATGTTACACTAAGAAGAGGAAATAGTGCATTTGTTGGGGACTATTTTCAGCAGCGGATTAATCTGTGTTTGGTGCTCTAGTGCAGTGGTCACCAACTGACGGACTCTGATGAGTCTATCCGGACTGCAAAGTGGTTCACATTAAAATAATAGGCCTTTTTTAAAAAGTTTTTTTCTTAATTCTTAAAACTTCAAAGCAGCTGTTCAGTCTTTCCAGAGAAAATTTGGCCTTTTCAAGGTTGATTCCCAACACTGGAACAGCAAATTTAGGGAGAGAGGTTTCTTCTTGTGTTGAGAACCTCATGGGAAACGTCAGTGTTCGTTTTGGCAGCTTCAGCTTGGGAGAGCAGCTCTCTGTCTTCACACAGAATTCATTTCTTAAAGAAATGTAAATGTAATTGCATTTTCAGAGGAGGCTACCGTGGCACTTTCTGGCACACACCTTGACCATGTTTGGCTCTACATACAGTTGTGAATCAGCATTCTCAAACAAAACAAAACAAAACAAAACAAAATACTGTTTGTGAATGACCAATGAGCACTTACATGCCTAACAAACCTGTAAGGTTTTTAATTGTTTTTCTTTTCTTTTATCAAATTGGTCCCTCTGGCATATTTATGTACAGAAGTTATATAGAGGGCCGCAGTGAAATGGGAACTTCTGGCTTCTGTTCCAGAAGTAAGAAGACCTCATTCAAAATCCCATTGACATTTGTAACTACACTATATATACACTATACTATACACTAAAAATACAGTCTGGAGCACAGCCTTTCTCAACAGTATGTTATGTGGCTTGCTTCGTATGTTTATATAAGGACAGTAGTGTTTTGCAAAACTTTTAATGTCGTTGTTTATAGAATATTTATTGTTTTTAGTGGCCTTTAACGAATTAACGATTTCCCATAAGCCCTAGATGTTTGCGGGCTAAATGCATGGATGTATAATAAGAACTGGATATGGCTCCACCACTCAGCCTTGCTTCCAATTCCAGTGGCCACTCGCGGTATTGCAGCGAAAAATCCCCCTGCGGCCCAAAAAGCATTTTGCATTCAGTGGGCCGCATAACCTGGAAGCTAGAAATTTTTTCGGTGTATGCGCTGGGCGAGCAGTTCTCATTGGAATGAATAGGCGCCATCTTTGGGTCTGGCATCCAGTTCTTATAATACATCCATGGCTAAATATCACAGCTCAAAAGAAGAGGCGACTTCTTGAGCTAGTCAAGTGTTCGTGGCTTGCTCAGACATGTCTGTAATGACAGCAGGACAGAGAGGAGCGAACGTTGTAAAAGTTTTTAGGCAGCAGAGATTACAACAACAAATTACTTTACTTTGTTGATGAGTTTTATGGATATGGACGAAACCAAGTTAAAGTGATGTAACTTGTAGTTTTTTCATTCAATAAAGTTAATTGAAGGGGGGCAAAAAAAGAAAAAAAAGAAACACGAGCAGTCAGATGATCTGACAGGTTTGAAACAAACCCCCGGTTGGTCAAAGTAATTTGGAAGAGAAAACAAAGGTGAACATTAAATAAAATGATTACCCAAACTGTCGTTGTAAACATCTTTCACAGTATACAGCTTCTTTAACTTTAACCTACTATACTTGTGGCAGTTATGTGCACACAGTTTTTGTGTGCAATGAGGGATTATTAGCGACATTACGAGAGCGTTCACTTTCGGTTTTACCTCCAAATAAAGATCTGAATAGACTGTTGGCTTGGACATTATGAAAATGACATTAATATATGTGAAATAGAATTGGAGACGAGTGAAACCTGAAGGCTGTTAATTTGTCAGAGAATTGCTGATACTTTTCAGTCTGTTCTCTATTTTAAATTGAAATTACACGATTTGCATTTCTGGTAGTTACACAGTAATAGTTGATATAATGAAAGCCCCTGTGACATTGACTGAATCGATTGTCAGCTGTCAGTTTCAGACCTCTATAAGGCTTCTCCTCCCTGGTTTTTCCCTTGATCATCTGTAAATTCTCATTTTGAATGAGAACACCTTGAAGGAAATGGGATGTTGCTAACATTAGCCCTGGCTCTCTGCTTCCACCTATCAGATCACTCTCTTAAAGCTAGCATCCCCTGGTACAGTGCCTGGAGAGAAACACTGTTGGAAGTCAGCACCTCCAAGCACTACACAGGTATCATTGTCTCCTGGCTGATGTGTGGGTAGCTATAGTCATCTCAACTCTGCTGCACTTGCCCTGCTCCTTTCCCTAGTGTCCAGTAGCAGCACTGTCTTGTGGGCTTCTCTCTGCTTTTTGTTACAATGTGGTGGGTGCTGGTTATTTTTGACCTGGGGTAAGATGTATAAACGATGTGTATGCACAAAAACCATGCATACGCCATTTCCCACATAAAAACTGGTATTTATAAAAGAAGAATGTGCTGTGAGAATGTGCGCACCTCACGCAGACTTCAGACCAGGCGTACACACAGTTTCCTAAAGCCAGCTGCAGGTGATGTGACGAGTGTAGATAGCAGCCTAAACAACATTCTGTAAAATGATTTTTTTCATTCTTTGAGCCATCATTTACCCAGGTCAATGATCTTTTAATTTTATACTCAATTGTGAAGTACTTTGTAAAGCCTGTTTCAATATGGCTGCTAGAAATAATCAGTGATCCTCTTACTGACGTTTATTACAATTGAGATCTCACCGGCCATGATGGTTTACTATGGAGCCAGAACAGTGACTTTAATATTTGGCATCGAAAATAAAATTTGGCTTTGAAAACAAAACCTGAACTGAAAAAGGAAACATTGGCATTGAAACATTTGTATTGGAAAAAGTTGTATTGGCACTGAAAAAAGTTTCACTGAAAAATAAAACATAGGCATTACATTTTTTTTCATTTTAAATTGATATTTTTTGCATTCTGATGTGTTTTTCAATGACAATGTTCAGATTTTTTCTTCATGTCACTCTTTTTTCAGTGACAGTTTTTTTTTTTTACTATGAACACTGAAGTTGAAGCTCTTTAAAGATCACTTGGTTGTTGTATTATTGTTTTGTTTACGGTGGTTTGCTTCCATTGGTGTGCAGTGCTAGATGATGATGATGTCACTGCTGTAGTGCAACACAGCATCTGTCTGAGTGGCAGCTGAGCTGTAACAGTCCCAGTGTGGTGGAGAAAGTGAGAAAGGAAACAAATGATGATGAAACAGCTGTGGATGTTAATGATTTATGATTCTGTTATTTCAATTGTGGTCATATAATAAAAACAAGTAAGGAAATAAAAAATTGACATGCATCAAGACGCATTAAAAATCAAAATCAAGTCATGACCAGATAACCAGAGGTACCAGCCCTAACCTTTAGGCTCCATCAGTGGCACACAGTTTTAATTCCACTCTTTATTTTAATGTCTTTTTTTTTTATGAAGCCTTAACCCTTTATTACAGAGGAGAGGAGGCAGTCATTGTACTTTTGATTGATGTTTATACCAACTTTTCAGTTGATTTCTTGGGGAAATGTGAGTAAAGCCTCCCCCATTACTCTTCACATTATTTCCCTCTATCATCTTTGTGCAATCAAAGTTTAACATTTGTCACCTTACAAATTCTGAACAGGTCTAAATTGTTATTCCACTTTGTTTATTACAGCTTGTGTATGTGAACCTTGTCATCTCTCGTGGTGGGATCCTGTTTGAACCATGCCACTTCCCTGGTGTTGCTTTTCACATATCATATGAACATTTGAGATGATACATTTATGATGAATGATGACCTTTTTTTTTAAATTAAAGCCACTATATGTCAAATTTGAAAATGTGTTACTACAACATCCTGTAGATGAATCCCCCACCAGGCATGTTGGAACTATTTTCTGGGAGGGGGTGCTGTAAATATCACACATAGACAAGGCTACTTCACCCCTTGCACCGGTATCACTCCTTTTGTGGTGCCCCACCCTGGACAGCGCTGTCCCACACAGCAGTGCTGATTAGACTGAGCTATTAATGAGCTTGACTCAAGGCTTTAATTTCAGATAACTTGAGAAGTGTACAGCTATTAACAAAACTAGAAAGTAAGATTTATGACAATAAAAAATGGTATATTGATATGTCACGCATGCCCATACAAGGTACAAATATTTGTAGCATACTTGAACGAGAGACCACTTCTGAATGAAGGCTGGCTATTCCATGTAGTCATATATCTCAAAATAAAATGCATGAAACATGAGGCCAAACAAAAATAGGCGAATATAGAAAACTGGGTATCTTCATGAGGCGGGAAAGAAGAGTAGTAGTACTTCTGAGTGTGGCTAGCTGCTGCCCCTGTTGCTGTCGGCCTACTGGCACAGATCTAGAAGGTGCAGGTGTCAGCTGTCGTTTCTCTCTCTCTCTCTCTCAATCTCAGGCGCTTAGCTGGGAGGTTTCAAAAAGAAATCCAATATCCTCTTTTGTGACATTGCCTTGAACCGCTAGCCTAATTTGACCCACTTGCTAGCTAACCAGGTCAACGTGCACACTGATCAAAAGTTCTAACGGTCTACTATGTCAGACTGCATATATGTGCACATGAGTAGACCGAGACATGCTTTTCATTTCTGACAATCGCATCACTAGGCTATGAAAGCAAAGCATATATTTTTTTTATGTTGAAAGGAAATATGAAAGACAAAAATGGAATTTAGACAAATTTCAGCACCAATTCTTTATTAAAAAACAAACTAACCAAAAAAAAAAATGTTTGCAGTAAAGGGAAGCTGTCGTGGGTGGGGGTGGGGGGCATCCCCACAGATCTGACGCTTGGACACTGAGATGAATGGTCTGAAAGCAACACATAGACTCCACCATTTTTCAATGGGATTGTTTCATTTCGCAAACAAAAAATAATTTCTAAGAAGAAATTACACATAGTGGCTTTAAGACAAAAACCCTACATCTTATTTAGTAGCCCAGGTTGTGTTATCTTGATGAAATTGTGACACAGTTGTAGCCGGTATGCGTTCATCTGTGACACAGTAATAGGCATGTGTCATTCACGTGCATTTTAACACCAAAAATCATAAACTAAAAGCAATGGTTTTTCATAATGATCTGGTAAACAAGGAAAAACTTATACTATGAGACAATGGCTGATTGTTGTTTGTTAGATAGAAGCTCTGAATCTAATTTTGTCTTTGTGTTTCTAGCAACCACGCCCTGGTTTGAAACCTACAGGGAGAACTTCCTGCAGTCAATGCCTGCCTCCGACCATGAGTTCCTCAATCATTACCTCGCCTGTATCCTTCCAACAGCACACAAATCTGGCCACAAGTCATGAATAGTCAACATGCTCTGGTCAGGTACATTCTTTTATAATTCCAGTTAAGTTAAGTAGTGTCCTGGTTCAGTAGTGTGATATCATTCATGTCACAGGCTCTGTTAAAACACAACATTTAGTGTTAACTCCAGCACAACCTGTGCTGTTCTTTCCTCTGTGAAGTTTTAGTCTGAAAACCCTGTAAGGGGAAGGTGAGGGAAAATTTAATTAGGAGGTTTTACTGCATGTATGTAGTTTTTAGTGGTAAAACAATAGTGAACAGTAGTTAAAATATCCCTGGTAAACTTTTAAGCAAATTATATAAAGCCTGTCACCTAAAAGCCCCTGAAACTCAACTTAAATATGTCTCTGTAATGTTAAATAACAATACGCAAACAATCCCAAATGTCATCAGATTATGATTCAAATGTTGCTAAATCCTGATTGGTGCACAGAAATGCATGACATCAACTTTTCCCAACAGAATCTCGCCCACTTCAAACTACTGAAAAATTATAAACTAGTGTGTTCATCTGCAACTGTACTGCTCATAGCAAGAAGCTGATTGAAAAAATGGGTTTTCAGGGCCTTTAAAAGTTCTGAATCTGGACCTTTGGTGTTCTGGGCTGTGAAGCAGCTTGTGCTGTCAGTGTGTGATGCTAACATTAGCTCGCCCTGTCAGCCTGTAAAGCTAAGGTTAGTCCAGCAACTAAAGTGCAGAGCTGTCAACAGTGTCATCAGGGCTCATCAGTCAGATATTAAAACATTTCTAGACGTGACTTACCAACAGTTTGTCATTATGATCCTAAATGGGGAAACTGTTGTTATTATTGAATATAACACACAAATTTGAATCCCATGTTTGTATTTGAAAACGATTGAGTCATTTCAAATGTACGGCTACGTTTACCGTCCTGGTTCAGTGTATCTGCTCTTCTCTGATGGATCCACATGGTTTATAGTTGTGTCCTTGACATGCTGGTCCTGACAGGCCTGCTGGTGGTGTCCTCCACTGAGGCAGTCCCTGTGGAGCAGTTTCTCAAGCTTTCCCAGGAGCAGCACAGGATTCAGCACAGTGGAGATTTCACTAACCCCAAATGGTTTATCCCCAACACGCTCAAGTACTACGTCTTACTGCATGACATGAGCGAGGGGGATGAACAGAGGTACTGAAAGAAGCTTCACTATGTACATGTATAGATTTCTGCAGATCTGCCAGTTTGTGTTGTAATACTGTACAAGATACCATTACACCATGTAAGGTTGTGTAACATTAGCATTATTTTCTTGGCATCAGTGTTGCTGCCAATAGGTGACATTACTGAAATATTCCATGTTGTATTATTTCTCTGTTAAAGAACTGTGAATCACAGAATTTCTAGTTTTGTGATTTTTGTCTTTTTGGGCCGCTTCTTGATTTAAAAGGCATCAATGCATGATTAGAGAAAAGCAAGTCGTGTTGAAGATGATCTTTAAAAAAAAAAAATCAAATTAAAACCACTGCAGTGTCAAGATTGTCAAATGTAAAAAAACAAAACTAGTGTAGGTGAATTTGCAAAAAAAACGTGTCATACTGTTGTATTGGTTGGGTTTTAGTTAAGAGTAAGCTGTTTTGTGTTTGATTAGTGTTCCTCCTTCCTCTCCAGGGCAGATACGGTGTATGAGGATATGAAACAGAGGTATGGTTCTCAAGGCTGCTATCTGTTGAAAATGAACTCTCGTACCTTCTCAGCTGAAGACGATGAACAGATTCCAGACCCCTGGAGTCAATACCTGCACAGGAATAATCTGCATAACCAGGTAAGCACTGTAGCTTCCTACACATGCAGTGACTGACCGCAGCTGATGACGCTGGACATCAGCACACCAGCATTACTGGATGTAACTCCAGTTCTATGAGTACGTGTGTAGCACAGCATTTGAGCGAATTAATTCTCATATCATAGCATTGTTATGCATTTTACTGCCAATTGGCGACCCAATAAAAATGTGAGTCATTTTGGGTCGCGACCCTAAGTTTGGGAAAGACTGATCCAGGGGATTAGTCTGTCTTCCATCAAAAGTGTGCCTTGTGTTAACATGGTGACCCTTATTGCAGGATATGCTTGATGATATAGCTCCAACTGTGAACAGTGCTGCTGTTGAGAACAATATCAGTGCAGCTGAAGTGGACTGCCACTCAACAGAGAAAGGTCAGTCAATTCAATGGCTCCTTAATGTAATGTATATAGTGTATATGTATATACAGTATGTTTATTTATATATATATATATATATATATATATATATATATATACATGCATGCATATACACCATTGCTACCAACACCTTGACAAAGGATTTTTGCCAAATGTGTTGCCATGCAATACTGAGGGCTTTTTGATTTGACCCGATTGGCTGTCGGGTTGAGGCAAACGGATGTCTATCACTTTTCTGGCTCGACAACACCAAAACAGAGTGCTCACTATATGATCATAGGGTGCCTCACCAGGAAACTCTTGACAACACTGAGTGAACAAGTAATGTTTTCTGTCAAATCCTCTGATTCATCTGCGTTGGGTTGTTTGGTTGCTGTGACAAATAAAAGCTGATGAAGTGAGTGAAGACCAAAGGTCACTATGTTGTGAGTGAGCTTTGTTTTGACACTGTTACCTGCCAGACGGAGTGTCCAACAGCCTGGAAAGCCATCCTCTCCAGCTGGACACAGCGAGCAGCTCGGGGAGCCTGCACACCCTCAGTTCTGTGAGCATTGACCTGAAGAAAGGTGCAAGAGATCCAGAGAGCCTGGCGGGGGGAGCAGGGAGCCACGGGGCATGTCTGACCCTGAATGACCATGACCACATCAGACAGTTCATCCAAGAGTTCACCTTCAGAGGCCTACTGCCACACATAGAGAAGAACATCAGACAGCTGAATGACCAGGTATAACTCCAAGTCTTGATCCTCTACATATTTCTACTGGTTTTGACTGTGATACATGAACATTATGACTGAATCACCAAAACTGCTCTGCAAACTTCAAAAATGTATTCAATTCCAGCTTCTCCAGAAAAATGTTCAGTTACTACCAAAAATTATCCACAGTGATAGACATAAAACAACGACTGAAGTTTGATCGAATATTCAGAGGTGAGGTGTTGATTCAACTGTGTCGTGATTTTGGAGGATGTAGCTTGTGGTGCTGTTGAATGGTATAGAGGTGTTTCTGTTAGCCTACCCTCATTGATAGGTATAGGGGACAAAATAATAGAAAGACCTGTCAGTATAACACAATACAATTCAACAGCACCAGAAACTGCAGCCTCCAAAACAGCAAGGCAAGATTTATTGCAGGACTGTTTTAGTTAGGTATACCTAATAAACTGGCAACTGTGTGTATATTTTCAGTAAACATTTTTTAAAACTATTTTATGTATTCAGTTGCTTTTGTCTGTTTGTTACAATGAAATTTGGTTTAAAGTTAGGCGAAGCATCAAGGAGTAAGTGATTCGATTTTGGTGTGGTTTGGGAGCAGTGGCACCACCATGTGGGCATTTATATAGCAGTTAATGGTTTTCCCCATAACTATTGAACCCTGAGGTTCAGTAACCGCGAGGAGCTGATTATAATCAGTGGCTCATTATGGGGGTATTATTGTAGCAATATTATTTGCAAATGTCTGTGGAGAGTTGTGAAACTGTATCTCGATTTCAATCCATTTTAGCGGCGGGTGTTATGTGTCATCTGATTGGCTCTTCTGATCAACCTATTTAGAACAAATATCGTCCGATTACGATCGGTGGCCGATCAATCGGATCACCCTTACCAACAGGCTTTGCTATTGGTAACCTCCGGAGGCGAAGGTCATTAGGGATGTGATGTACTTCCAGCTGAGCCCGAATCTGTCCATAGAGCAACTCAGACTCAACTGCTGACTGGGCAAAAGGAAGTTAAGTGGCCAGGCCACTGAGCCCCGCCCGTCTTGGGGTCGCACAGCCTAACCACATGCCTTCAAGCTTGATGCTCCTGGTCCCACCCAAGGGTCCAAAACCCATTGCCTCATAACCTGTGCAAATCGCACAACACAACCAAGAGCTAGCTGCTGAGCGGTCAGAGGATCACCCTCGGCCCCCGGTCCATGGCAGACAAAGATTTTCCCCAAAAAAACAATCCCACTGGGAAACCAAGTGACAGGTAGAAGGCCACAGTCTGTGAACCTCCCCTAACAACGCATCACAAGTGGATATCTTCTAGCAGTTAAGCAGTTGAAGCCGCCATTGCCAACTGCGATCGCTGCCGCAAACACCCCTCTTATCAAACAGACTTGCTGAGATGCAACATATCCTGCTGGAGGCAAGGATATGATGGCACTGTCCTGGCACCGACCCGTGAACACACACCCAAATCGTACCATATGCCCTGGGAGTGGAGGAGGTTCATGCGTTTCAGTGGAACTATTATGGCTGTGAGACTTAAGCTGCTTAGTTTAGCGAAATCCCTGCTTGAAACCGCACTGTTGGCAGGTCTTGGATTGGCCGTGGCCAATGGCTACAGCCGATCCGAGATCTGCCCACACCTGCAAGTCGCTGCCCCCCAAGTCAGGCCTTGGGTCCCACCTGGTGCCAGGGCGCTCTGGTGTCACCACTCTGGCAGATGCTCCATCTTGATTCTTCTTAGTAACTGCATCAACAGCCTCAGAGGCAGGGAGATGTGGAGCAGGCTAGGGGGCCATACTGGATGAGTGAACATATCCAGCCCCAGTGGGGGAGCATCACTGAGAACCAGGGAGAACAATGTGCAATTTCCCTGCTTGGCAACAGGTCGGCCACTGGCTGACCAAAAACGGCATATTGACCCAAGGGAGAGCCTGCATCATTTGTCACGATTCAGGTGCAATTCCAGCTGCACAAACCCAATGCTTAGATTCCTACTGTGCAGCCGCCCTAGACGCACCAACTGACATCAGTCAAAACAGAGACATGAACATCTCTGCTGTGACCCTAGCAGCTATCTCCACTCGCTGCAGCCGGCGCAATAGAGCCGGTATCATCTGAAAGACCTGCATTCATAGTGCATGAAACCAGACAGGGCACAAAACTGAATTCACTGGCTTAGCTAGAAAGCGCTCTCAGTGATAATGACAATGAGGCCCAGGCATGTGACTTCAAATCACCAGAGACGTGTGAGCTTCATGAGTTATTTATTTTTTCAGCTCTTAAAGCTTAATACTTAGACTTTTCACTCATTAATAAAAGACCAGTTTTTTTAGTACATATGTTCAGATTATTTTATCCAAAGCGCTTTACAAGGTTTATGCTCCTCATTCACCCATTCACACACACTCACACACTGATTGGGAGCAATTTGGGGTTCAGTGTCTTACACAAGGACACTTCGACATGTGGACAGGAGGAGGAGGGGATCGAACTGTCAACCCTGTGATCAGTGGATGACCCGCTCTACCTTCTTGAGATACAGTTTCACATCTCACAACTCTCCACACACATTTGCAAATAACATTGCTACAATAATACCCCTACAGTTTATGAGAGCAACACAAGCTGTTTCACAGTCTGCTCAGCTGGACTGGTGCTGTTGTTTTAGACACCCCCCAACATCCTCCCAGCACTCAGACACATGACCTGCCTCTCTGTCCACAGCTGGTCTCCAGGAAAGGTCTGAGCCGGTCTCTATTCACTGCGACCAAGAAGTGGTTTGGTGGAGGAAAAGTTCCAGAGAAGAACATCAGTGAACCAAAGAGCACATGTGGCCTTCTGTAAGCTCCCCGTCACCACACCCCCATCCCACTTCATATGAGACTTCAACAGGGCTCACATGCATTTATACATTAACGCTATGGTACACCATAAACACTATAAACATTGCTGGTTTGATCTTTCACATGATCTTTCACATCTATGATGTCAGATATCCCCCAGAAGCCCCTGAGCTGCAGATCAGGAAGATGGCCGACCTGTGCTTCCTGGTTCAGCACTACGAGCTGGCCTACAGCTGTTACCACACTGCCAAGAAAGACTTCCTGTCAGACCAGGCCATGCTGTATGCTGCAGGGGCACTGGTGAGAACACACACACTCACATACACCTTTCTATCTGTGCTTATGAGGACCATATGTCAATAGAATGAATTCCTCAACCCAGATGTTAAAGCTGCATTAAGGAAGCCTGGTCTCAAGCAGGCCTCTCTAACAGGAAGTTCAACTTCAGATGAAAATTTCTGACAATAATGCACATAAATTATTTTGCTGTGTATGAAGTTTGTAATCTTTAGTTGTTGTTGTTGAGTGTGCCAGAAAGGAGGGACTGTGGTACTTTTTTCACCCTAAGAGTTCAGTCACACCAGTGTGTAAAACAGTAAAATTACCATAAAATCACTTTTGCTTAGAGTTCAACTTTGGTAAACTTTGGCACACAGATTTCGCAGAGAGAAGCAGAGAGTCCAAAATAGAGGAAGCTGTTGTATTAGCTGTGTCACAACATCCAATTTAATAGAACCCTGCTCTGTGATGCAGCATGGTCAGCAGTCAGAAGTGGATGGTATAATACATTCCTTGAATTTACTTTGTTAAGTTACATGTGGTTAGTGACAGAGAGCACAGTAGTCACCATGTCACCAAGCTTCCAGCACCACTTGTTTTGCTCCAAAGAATTTGGCTGTGCCTCTTTCAGGTTTGTTTATACATAAGTCAGAAGAAAATTGACATGGAACCTAAAAAAGGCACTTTGAGTCTCAGTTTTCTTTATCAAGTCTTAAATGTTGTTTTAGTTGCGCATTGCGGTTGAGTATTACAATTAAAGGTGCTCATATCACTGGGGGAATGCACTCCCATAGTTCAGGCACTGTTTTTCTTGGGTTTTAAGTGAGACTATGTAACTTTGGCTGAACAGCGGCCAAAGTTGTGGCCGTAGTGTAACAGTAGCACAATACAGGAAGAGTCATAAAGTCAGTGAACTACCTGAGTCATTTCAGTTTCACAGTACTATCTAACTGTGGACAACATAAACCACCATAAGCTACTGTTCATACCAGACCAAGTAAGGCTGTAACAGCAAATCCCTTGAGTGGATTCAACTGAGCAATGGTGTGTTTTATTGCTTATCAATTCAACGTTTCAGTTGTAAGAAGAAGAATGTGTTCTGTCTTCTTTCAAAAGTCACATAATCTCACTTTAACTCCTGCATGTTAAATCATAATCATGTTTATTTTCCTCAATCCCTCTATTCTCTCTGCCTTCCTGTCTTCATTACTCCATCTGTCCTCATGTTCTGTCCATTCACCTTGCAATCCTTTCTACAGGAAATGGCTGCAGTGTCAGCCTTTCTGCAGGCTGGAGCTCCCAGACCTTATCCAGCACACTACATGGACACCGCAATACAGACGTACAGAGATGTCTGCAAGTATGACCTAATTACATAATTTTTTCCTGTCTGCTCTTTCAATTTAACATCAGTTTTGGGGTAACAGGCTATTGTGCTGTTGCAGTGTCACTTATAGGCTCACCAAAGTGAATTTTTCTTTGTGCACCCTATTGTAAATTTCAGGTGATTTTTGAGTGTAAATTATCCAGAAATACATCTGAAGCTTGTTGTGTTGCCTTTGAAAGCAGGGTTTTTCCTGGCTCACAAAGGTGTTTGGTGGTATCCAGAGTGTGTGTTCAGTGCTCACCACTGTGAGCCAAGGCCCTCTCACTTTTCAAACGTTTTGGTTGTCAAGTACATCTACACTTATTCTCAGGGGTTTGGGTTCATAAATCCCATCTGATTTTAAAACTGTTTTTTTTTTTTTTGGAAAAAAAACAAAAAAACAAATATATGCTCTTTCCAGATTGTACCTGATCAGGTGCTCCCTTGCAAGATCACTTCCAATCCAGACCTGTTCTTTTTTTTTTTTTTTTCATTCTATATAATGAATATAGTTTGTTAACTTTGTTTCAGTAACTTGCATCACTTCATTGACTCACTCTGGTCCACCATGGAAGTTCTGCTAATTGTTCCCTGCACTTATATCTGAATAAAACATTTAAATCACCCTAGGTGTTTGGCCACAATCAGTTTTCATTATTCTTTTAGTCATTAGTTAAGTTACTGATTCTTGTTAATTTCTAATTGTTTGATCAATAAATGCATCACTGCCAACTGCAGTGGAGGGGAAATCGGGCTTGTGCAGGTGCAGCCAGTTCCACAATGAGATTGAGATTTAAAAAAAAAACATATATATAATATCGTTTCAGGGATCAAAAAATCGATTAAAAATCGTAAACAAAAGAATCAAGATACTTAAGTGAATTGATTTCTGACCCACCCACATTAGTCATTCATGTACTGTATGTCCCCTCATCTGAGACCAGTTTACCTTGGGGGACCCTGTCAGGGCTTGAAACAAGATTGTTCCAAAAGCTCGTGAAGCTTACAAACCCCTCTTCACCATGATGTTACATTTTCAGGACACAACATTGCAACATGTATGACAAAGTTTGGATTATTGGAGTACATTACATAAGACAAATGAGTTGACTCTAAACTCATTATATGATAACTGTGTTACACAGGCTGCCAGAGTAATAAGTAAATCAGAACATTCCCCTTTAGTTTCGCTTAGCCTTTCAGTAATTCATTTTGTGTCTGTGACAATTGTCAGTGTCTGTGACTTTGATCCAGCATGTTAAAAAATGTTTTCCTGACTTCCCTCTGCCCTCTACAGGAACATGGTGCTGGCTGAGCGCTGTGCTTTACTCAGTGCTGAGATACTCAAGAGTCAGGGCAAATACTCAGAGGCTGCAACTCTCCTCATTAAGATGACTAGCGAGGTGAGGCAAACCCACATCATTTTGTTGTGTAAAGTCAATGGTCACCATGCAAGAGATAAATACTATCATGCACTGCACGTAGTGATGGGATAACCGGTTCATTTTAGTGACGTAGTTCCTTAAATCTTGTCCAATACTGAGCCTGTGTAGCTGTCACGTGAGAAAAACAAAACTCATGCATTATTATTGTTGCGCATGCGCAAGCGAGGCCAAAATGAACGAATTACTCTCTGAGACGACTCGTTACTACTAGTTCAAATCAAAGAGTTGTTCAAATATACGATACGCTCATGATCGACACATCACTAACTGCAAGACGGAAAAAAGACAGATGAGAGTAATAACCTGAGTACTATGGGAACTGCTGTTCTAACCATTTTACAGTTGTGAATCTCGAGGCCTGAGAAACTCCATAAATCAACTTTTGATGTCAATGGATGGATGGATTCATTCATAGAAGTAGAATTATCAAGTACAATTGCAATGGATTAATTCTATCTCTAATTTCTAAAATATATCTTTTTTTGTCCAGGACTCTGACCTGCGCAGTGCCCTGCTATTGGAGCAGGCCGCTCACTGCTTTATTAATATGCGTAACCCTATGGTGCGCAAGTTTGCCTTCCATATGATCCTGGCTGGCCATCGTTTCAGCAAAGCAGGACAGGTGAGCCGTTCAACCATCACTGATCTATGTGGTTTAACCTGACACTGGTGCCCAGGAGCTCTAAACAAGTTTATACCTGTGAATGGGGTGATGTGCCTCTCTGTGACAAAGTGGGTGAGAATACTTCATTTGTCCCCATTTACACCTTTTAATTCCCATTACCAGGCTTCTTATTTGTTTGTTTTAGTCCCATCTTTAATTGGTAACATTGCAAACACTTGCTATCCTAGGTTTGTTTGTGTTTAGTATTATATTTAGTTACAGTTACATCAACATTTTCTGGTTAAATCAAAGCACATGTATAGTATATATGGTATAGAGTTTATACAGTGGGGCAAAAAAGTATTTAGTCAGCCACCAATTGTGCAAGTTCTCCCACTTAAAAGATGAGAGAGGTCTCCAATTTTCATCATAGGTACACTTCAACTATGAGAGACAGAATGGGGGGAAAGAATCCAGGAAATCACATTGTAGGATTTTTAATGAATTAATTGGTAAATTCCTCAGTAAAATAAGTATTTGGTCAACTACAAACAAGCAAGATTTCTGGCTCTCACAGACCTGTAACTTCTTCTTTAAGAGGCTCCTCTGTCCTCCACTCGTTACCTGTATTAATGGCACCTGTTTGAACTCGTTATCAGTATAAAAGACACCTGTCCACAACCTCAAACAGTCAGACTCCAAACTCCACTATGGCCAAGACCAAAGAGCTGTCAAAGGACACCAGAAACAAAATTGTAGCCCTGCACCAGGCTGGGAAGACTGAATCTGCAATAGGTAAGCAGCTTGGTGTGAAGACATCAACTGTGGGAGCAATTATTAGAAAATGGAAGACATACAAGACCACTGATAATCTCCCTCGATCTGGGGCTCCACGCAAGATCTCACCCTGTGGGGTCAAAATGATCACGAGAACGGTGAGCAAAAATCCCAGAACCACACGAGGGGACCTAGTGAATGACCTGCAGAGAGCTGGGACCAAAGTAACAAAGGCTACCATCAGTAACACACTACGCCGCCAGGGACTCAAATCCTGCAGTGCCAGACGTGTCCCCCTGCTTAAGCCAGTACATGTCCAGGCCCGTCTCAAGTTTGCTAGAGAGCATTTGGATGATCCAGAAGAGGATTGGGAGAATGTCAGATGAAACCAAAATAGAACTTTTTGGTAAAAACTCAACTTGTCGTGTTTGGAGGAGAAAGAATGCTGAGTTGCATCCAAAGAACACCATACCTACTGTGAAGCATGGGGGTGGAAACATCATGCTTTAGGGCTGTTTTTCTGCAAAGGGACCAGGACGACTGATCTGTGTAAAGGAAAGAATGAATGGGGCCATGTATCGTGAGATTTTGAGTGAAAACCTCCTTCCATCAGCAAGGGCATTGAAGATGAAACGTGGCTGGGTCTTTCAGCATGACAATGATCCCAAACACACCGCCTGGGCAACGAAGGAGTGGCTTCGTTAGAAGCATTTCAAGGTCCTGGAGTGGCCTAGCCAGTCTCCAGATCTCAACCCCATAGAAAATCTTTGGAGGGAGTTGAAAGTCCGTGTTGCCCAGCGACAGCCCCAAAACATCACTGCTCTAGAGGGGATCTGCATGGAGGAATGGGCCAAAATACCAGCAACAGTGTGTGAAAACCTTGTGAAGACTTACAGAAAACGTTTGACCTCTGTCATTGCCAACAAAGGCTATATAACAAAGTATTGAGATGAACTTATGTTATTGACCAAATACTTATTTTACACCGTAAGTTGCAAATAAATTCTTTAAAAATCAGACAATGTGATTTTCTGGATATTTTTTTTTTTCTCATTTTGTCTCTCATAGTTGAGGTATACCTATGATGAAAATTGGAGACCTCATCTTTTAAGTGGGAGAACTTGCGCAATTGGTGGCTGACTAAATACTTTTTTGCCCCACTGTATGTAATATGGTAAGGTATTTTGAAGCATTATTGTACTGTGTATGGCTGATGATAAAAGTAACCTTACATCACATATCTGTTTTAGGTGAGAATCAGAGATGCCCCTGTGAGAAATATGCTTCACCCTAGACTAAGTCTGCTGTAGATTAAAGCACTTATTTAGGCAGTTCTCCTTTTATCAGAACAAGAGAGAAGGATGTTGGTGTACCTATGTGCATGTGATGTTATATTAAGTTGTTTTCCTTAGTTACGTCAAATTAACGGTTTAGTAAATAAACGTAAATTAATAACATTTTTTAGACTTTGACAAAGTTTCTAGAGTCTGCCTACCAAGTCACTGTGGTCATGCTTCCCCACACTGTTTAAATGATTGACTGTTAGTGTTAGAGACGATGCAATATGTGAGAGGAATCCTGGGGTTTTGAAAGCACAACAAGATAGGCACTCAGGTCAGGTCAAGCTTCTTTTAGCTGGAAGGTCATGAAGACAGAACATGGAGTGAGTTGTGGGTTCAGTGATCCATTGTAAAATCTGGCTAATGACCTGACAAATGGGGCACAAAACTTTTCTTGCCCTCACACTCCTCTTGTACTTCCTCCTTAGTTTCTGCTCCTCGTTGGTTGCCTTATGTACCTCACAACCTCGTCTTTCTCCTGTCCCTTGTCCTCCCTACTCTCTCTGCATGTAGAGGAGGCACGCGCTGCGCTGTTACTGCCAAGCCATGCAGGTGTACAAGGAGAGGGGCTGGTCTTTGGCAGAGGACCATATCAACTTCACAATCGGTCGTCAGTCCTTCACACTTTGCCAACCGGAGAATGCTGTAATAGCCTTCAGACAGATCCTGACCAATGACAGCAGGCAGACGGCCACACAGCAGGGCGCCTTTCTCAGAGAGTATCTCTATGTCTACAAGGTAACTACAGTTTGTAACCTTGTCTGTATGCTAAAATCACTGACTACTTTGTGTCGGCTCCATTCTCAAACCTCTTCTGCTCAACATCTACATGCATCCACCAGCTCAGGTTAAGAAAGACAGCAAAATATGTTACCATAATTATGCGGACCAGACACAGATTTGCATAACAATATCACCAAGTGACTGTGGCCATATACACTCACTGAGAAAGTGCATTGAACAACTCCGTGATTGTTCAAAGAAGAACAATTAAAAGCTTTTTTTTTTTAAATCTTCTATTTTAGTTTGTTCTTTTTATATCCTATTTGTCAAAGTCTTATATTTTATGTTTATTTCTTATGAAAAGCACTTTAAATTGACTTGTTGCTTACCCTGACTTGTTTTGCCTAAACAATAGTAGCTATATAAAATCCCAGAATATATCAAATCTCCTTTCACAGTAACATCAGAGCTTGAATGGGAATCACAAAGGATTGTAAACCAGCAGCCTGTACTGCTGCACACACAGCTATCGTAGAAATTAGGACACAACTGAGTTTTTATACAGTTTGCAGAAGAGATGATACTTAGTAAGGGGTAATTTTTAGCACAAATGTGTCAAAGACTTTGACACATAGATGCAAGTCATTGTTTCCTAAAAATGACATAAGAAATAATAAATAAATAACCAAGAACAATGTTACATTTAAAAATATATTTATCGTTATATCACTCTGTATAGACAGATAATTATATTAAATGAGTTTGAAATGTGTTTTTCAGAGTGTGATAGGAGGAAATGAATTCAGCCTCCCGCAGCTGCCTCTGCCCTGCATCCACAGCTCAGCCACAAGGGTCTACTTCGGACATGAACGCTGCCTTGCAGAAGGTAACACACTCATTAGTAATTTGTAATTTCTTCCCAGGTTGACTGAAAGAGTGGGGGTTAGTCCTCATCACCCTTGACCATTTGCTTTGGGTACATTCTCAGGGTTCCTTTATGCATCACACACACAGACACGCCACTTGGAGTCACAGCTGTAAGGGTTTAATTTAAGCCCCTTTACGTTCATTTGATGGCAATTTGCTCTCTAATAACATATCAGTGGATTCATTATGGGAAGTAGGGGCAAGTGTCCCTCGCGCTCACGATGGTCATTAATTAAAGCTTTGATGCAAAATATGTTTTAAAGTCCATCAGTGATACAGCTTGTGAAAAAACAAAATAAAGCTTTATAAAATCATCTCTTTCTCTCTCTCTCATGAATGTAATATATATATATATATATATATATATATATATACATCATATGTCTTCAATTTGATTCACAAAAGTAGTATAAAATAAAATGTTTTTGTATCAGATAGTGGGCTGTTGGGATGTGTTATACATCTATGAACTAAAAGTGAGATTGTTTTTTGTAGAGTTTCAGTCAGCTCCATCAGAACTGTAGCAAGCACTGTCACTGTCACTGCTGCTAGCTACAGTAGCTAGGAGACGGTTTAGCTTATCATCTCATAATGGGCAAGTGCAGATTTGAACAAAGACTTAACTTAAATTGGTTAATCCATCCATTTTTACCACTAATCCAGGTTGCCTTAATGTAATTAATTATATCATTAGAAGTTATTGTTATACACTGCTCGGAAGTACTGAAAACTATTTGATAAAATAAATAATTCTAGGCCACATACTTCAGCTAGTATGATTGTTACACAGGTATTAGATTGCATTCTGTGTGGTCTTAAAAAGTCTTAAATGTAACTTGGTGAATCCACGCAGACACAACGTAGTACGTTTTTTTCAAACCAAAAAATACCATGCAATACTAGTGATATCTGACCAAGATAACCTTATAAATGACTTATATGTGAAAGACTATTTATTATTATCACATTGAACAACTACAATTTTTTATCTGATGTGTGTAGGGGAAAAGCAGGCAGCCACTCATGTGTCCCTGGACCAGGAGTATGACCAGGATTTGGCAGCCATGTGGTGCTACCTAGAGGAGCAGCTTGTGGCTGCCGCCAATCGTGGGGCAGTCCCAGTAAACTTCCAGCCCACCCAGTGCTGCCTGAATAGCCAGACAGACAACCTGCGCCACCCACTGGCTGTGGTAGAGGGTAAGAGGTCCTCAGCAGACACAGTGGAACTTGTTAACTATTTAAAATGGTACCTAGACTATTACTTAGTACTAGTCTACTCCTAAGTACTAGGTATTTAGGTGTTCTGACAAACAGTTTTAACGGACGCTTGCCATAGTATAAAGAATAATAATATGAGCCATCCCATAACTATTTCATCAAATCAGACTTAATTGTGCCTGTTCACTGTACAGCCTTCTTTCTGTCTTTGTCTCTGCAGAGCCAATCATAGTGGAGGTGACGTTCAGGAACCCTCTGAAGGTTTCTCTGGCTCTTTCCAACCTCTCGCTCCTCTGGAGGTTCACTGCCGATGGTGCATCTCAATCAAAGGAGAAGACGACTGAAGAGTTGGCAGGAGAGGCCATCACCAATGAGGAGACCCTGACTCTAGGGGTGGGCAACCTAGGCAAATTTCCTCATAGAGATTGTGATTTTTTTTATTCAGTTTGATGGATATATGCAATAACAACCAAAACTAAGATTTTCATGGTGTCTTCAATATCTGTTTACTCTTGCAGATGACACAGAAAGATGATATTGTCACCACTGAGGTCATCCTGGACTTTCATATGGGTCCAGAGGAGACCAAAATGGTAAGGTGCTCACTTGACTCTCTGAAGGTAAACTGTGGAGTGTTTGAACATTAGAATCAGAATCTGCTGTGAAGTATGTGTACACATACAAGGAATTTGACTCTAGTTTTTCTTTGCTCTCAATGTGCTTACACAGTAATAGACTTACAGCTAAAAACAAGGAAAACAAAGCTGGACAAAGACAACATAAACATGAACTATTATGTACATACAACTAGGTGAAAAAAGATATAAATTACTGGATATAAAAACAGCAATGACATTTGTAAACAATTAGACAATAGTGCAATGGTGCAGAGTGCAAAGAGTGCTGGAATAAATATGGACTGATTAATGTAAGAGGGTACTTTATATACATGAAGCAGGTCGATATGACAGTATACACAATATATACAGCATGCTTTGTATATTTGACAATGATCATATGTATGTACAAAAGACAATGTGTATTCAAACTATAAAATATATAATTTATAATTTGTAGATACAGTGGATGGTTAGTGTTACAGGGTTGTTGCACAGGGATCATTTCTGAGACTACGTTCACACTGCAAGTGCTCAATTTGTATTTATTGCTCAGATCTGATTTATTGTTTGGGTCTCTGTAAATATAAAGAGTCGGTCTAGACCTGCTCTATATGAAAAAGTGCCCTGAGATAACTTCTGTTATGATATGGCGCTATATAAATAAAACTGAAGTGAATTGAATCTTGTGATTTACCAGCAGACTGCAGAGACAGTAATGCGAGTGTGTGATAGAATGAAGAGTGTAGATCAACAAATTGATTTATCTGCATTGTGTTATTAAGAGTTGTCTTCATTTTTATTTATTAGCACAATTGGAGTAGTGATCATCAGCCTGATGAAGTATCAAAGCCCTAGCAACACTTGGCTGGAAGGGCTGGAAACATCTCATTAGTTTCTAGCAAGACCTTCATGTCAAATAAGATGGTTCAATAAAACTGTCTGGCCATGTCTGAAAAGTTCTGATTTTAGCGACTCACAGGGATATAAAAAATTCATTCCGTACGTTTGCATGCACAGAAGAAACTGTAGTAACATGGTTACTATAAAATCTGCATTTAGATGTAGCAAGTCAGTAATCAGATTTCACTTCTGCCCCGAATTTATTTTGGAACCATAACATACTGATTTTAATTGTAGCGGTACAATGCACTGCCTCCTGGTTTATTGGAGTGTTTAAGGGCTGAAGGTGCAGTGAGAGGACAGGCTGTGTTGCCACAGCATAGTTTTTCAGTACAAAACATGTACGTCATGTGTCTGAATATTACAAAGATTCAAACATTCAGCAGTAGAAACTGACTGATTTAGACTTCTAGAGGCTACATGTGGGGTTTACTTAATACGAGTTTCAGTTTTAGGCAGACCTTGAAAATATTTTGACTATAAGAACATATCACTAAATGTAATGATCTCTCCTTTCACTCTGCTTTCAAAGCAATACTTTTGTCCTGCACATGCTCACATGTAAAAAGCCACATAGAGCCACTTCTTTTGTTCATATGATACTTCAGGCTGAACAATAATCTAGTTATGTTGCTGTTAACAATCACTGACCTTTTGATCTCAGGCTCGACTCAGGCTGCTGCCACACAGAACTGGCCAGCTGAACATTGTGGGTGTGGTGTATAATCTGGCTGCAGCCTCTGCTGGAGAGATGGCTCCCAGCACTGAGGGTAAGGCATACAGATTTGTCAGCTGATATGGTCTTTAATTATTGGCTGGCAATTCATACTCATTTTGGTATCAGTAGATATGTCTGAAATGTCATTTACTTGTTCTGTTCTGTTCTTTTTTCAACTATCTTTCTTGTGTGTCTGGTCCAATTTATTTAGAGAATTTTATGAAAGAAAAAAAAAATCCCAATGACAGATCATTCAGGATATTTTGTGTTTTGCTGCCACACTAACAACGCTGTGTGGATTTCCTCCGGTCTACAGGCCAGCAGACGTTTGATTTGATGGTGGTTCGTGGCAGACAGGACCTGAAAATCCAGGGTCCACGACTCAACCAGACCAAAGAGGACAAGATGTTGGTTCGACATGGTCCTGATCGACGCCTGGATCCCATCATAACACCACCCATGCCCCTAATGGAGGTACTATTGACTCACTCACTGTAGAGACACTCATCCCATCCTGCAGTGCTAACAGAGTCTGCCAAATCCAAAGACTAAAGATGTCCCCATCATTTTTTTATTGCCCCCAAATCCAGTCTGAGTCATTTAATGTTGAGTATGTGCTGATACTGTCATTAAATGCAATTTACTTCTGATATTTCTCTACATAATACAACAGCCCAGTGCACACTTTGCCCACTTTATGATAAGGAATGCCATTTCAGTTTCAATATGTCTGACCGCTGATTAGCTCTGCATTAAGAAAATTAAGCATGCATCCCAGCTATTCTTCAGTGGTGTCTCTCACAGGCGCAGTACAGCTATGGGATTTCTATGAGATCGCCAAGCTCAGAAAATGAATAATAATGCAGTGAGCCTGATTCCAAAACATTTATTTCAGACGCAGTTCAAATGCACCTGAGACTTACGTACTATTAGGCTAATCACAATATTACACATAACAGTGTTTATAATGTAGTGTTTATGTGTAATAATGAATGTCATTAAACATGTTCCTAGGAAATGAAAAGGAGATTAAGTGACACAAGACGACTCAGAAAGACCCACAAAATGAACACAAGCCTAAATCATATAATCTAAAATAATTTCCTGGCTCTAGCTTCATATTTAGCGTACAGGTGTGAGAGTGGTGTCATCCTCTCATCTAACTCTCTGCAAGAAAGCGAATGAGCATATTTCCCATGATGTTGAACAGTTCCTTTAACTATTAACTATTGTTTTTTCCTTCATTAATGTAAATTCAAATACCAAGCTGCCATATGTTATTATCTACTTGGGTTATGCTATTGAAACCACAACTACATGTCACAAAAACATCAGCTCTGCTTTGAAGAGAGTTTAATGTCAGCCAGAAATGTATCATGCCACTGCCCAGGCTGAAAAGCAGCATCAACCACAGTAAATGTAGTAGAAGTAGTATGTTTAAGATCAGATGCCACAAAGTGCTTCACAACAGAAGACAAAGCAGTAGACATATAATACAGACACAAGAGGAGTAAATATGTATATTTAATAAGTAGTAATACAAACAAAAAGATAAGTAAATAAAGTAAAAAGTAAATAAACAAATGAAATAAATAAAAACAACACAATGGCAAATCTAAAGAGGTGGGTAAGCAACAAACAACAAACCCTAATCACAAAATCTCAGACTACTGGTGATGCAGGGCTGCAGTAGATTTCTAATGTAGGCAGGTGCAGTGATCACAAGAATCTTGAATTGGATCATGGTCTTCACCGCGCTTGACTATGCAGATGATGTCGAAATAAGACATTTTACCTAAAAAGCAAGATTCAGTTATTTTCAGCATGTGATGTTTTCCATAAGCATGAACATTTTCAAGATTCAATATCATGTTCTATTCATCATCTACAATCCTCAGGACTACTCTCAAAGTCTTCTGTGACACCAACAATAGAAAATGCAAAAAATAAATAAAAGGTTATGCAGTTATGCTAATGCTGCCTGTTTATCAACTTGTGTGTGTGTGTGTGTGTGTGTGTGTGTGTGTGTGTGCGTGAGTCAGGTCTTCTTCCTGCAGTTTCCCACTGCTCTGCTGTGTGGTGAGATCAGGAAGGCCTATGTTGAGTTCTGTAACGTCAGTGGTGTTGCTTTGTGCGGTCTTCGAGTGGCATCCACACACCCCGATTTCTTCACCTTTGGCAGCCAGGCCACAACCCCCCTCACACCCCTCAGTCCGACCTCAGCTGAAAACTGCTCGGCCTATAAAACCTTGGCCACGCCCCCTCAGCCAGGCGCAGTGGCATCTGAGATGTTGGTTTCAGCTGAGGATTTCAGCCAGCCGTCCGGTGTGATGGAGATCCCAATAAACGGCAGCACGCTTAACCCAGGGGAGTCCATCCAGCTACCTCTCTGGCTCAGAGGACCAGACCGGGAGGGAGTCCATGAAATCAACTTCCTGTTCTACTATGAAAGCACAGAGAAAGGAATCAAAATCAGGTGAAAATCTGAGTAAACTGTTTTCCACTGCAGGAAATTTCCCAGGGGCCCAGGAACCTTTTTAGGAACTCAGGAACTTTACCTGTGCTTCAGCTTGTGTACAGGTTAATTCACACAGTAAACAGCACTGTGTGCCACCAGTATCAGTTAGGGTTGGACATTTCTTGCAATGTTTAGTGATATTAAAAACAAGCGTCTGTAGTTGGCTTCCCAACTAGTCAACAAAGAGAGAGAGTATGTGCAAACAATCTGAGAGCATGAACAAACAGAGAAAGAGGGCGCGCTAGTGAGTGAAACAGAATTTTATTTGCAGATTATTTCATGGTTCATGGTGTTACTATGAGAAAAATATATAGTCCTGGGCCTTGAGCCTTTTAATTTAGGAGACTATCTTAACGAGTGACTTTTAAGCACTTGGTGCTGTACACAAGATTTTATCACTATTGAATTTTACTCAACAGTAAATATCACTCCTAATGGGAACAGTGATGCTGGGCCCTGGACTGAAGAATTGCTCTCAGGTCAGGTGTAAGGCCGTATTCAGACCAAATCAGGCAATTAGTGCAGGGTTGTGCGGCAGTGTGGGAGTGTCACTACCTGGCCATGCTGATTGTAGCAATCCCAACTTGAAGACTGATACAAGCCAAGCGACTGCACGGCGATTAACATCTTTGTGCTCCCTCGTGGCAGGGCTGAACAGCTGATGTACAGTAAACAGCAGAATGCTTCATGGTAAACAAAGTTTATCTGCACCTGGACATCTTCCGGTCTGATCGCCGGAGTGATTGGCCGCCGCAGCGTGACGTCGGTTGCATTTCTCCAAAAGTTGATTCTGTTTTAACTTTTCCCCTGCGGCACCCACGGCCACAGCCAAAATGCACTACCCATGTTCACATGAATGGGAGGACTGGCGTTTTCACCGTAGCACCTGATTTGGTCTGAATACGGCCGAAGTCTTGTAGTGGAGATTCAGAGTACATCACGGGGTGACTGTCAGTTATCTTCAGTCTGCTCTTGTTTTGTCTGATCAGTGAGAAAGAAGCAGAGGGAACTGTAAAGAAAAGGACATATCAAAAAAGTAAAAGACCAGTAGTATATACCATTACACAGATCCTTTGTTCGCAAGTTATAGGTTTTACTTTTGAGATGACATTCTTTGCTTCAGTGAGTTTTATTCTCTCTCAAATTCTTATTTTTGTTTGATATTTAAGAAGTTTAGTTTTATTATATTGACACAAATCTGAGTCCATAGAAAATGGACAAAAAAACTACAAAAACTACAGTAATTGACCTTGCTGAAATAATTTAGCAGGAAAAAAAAGTCTGTTGGCAGTTGACTTTTCGGGTTTAGTATTAGTCAAATTTAAAAATATTATAATATTTTTGTCTTTATTGGCATAAATTAAATATAACTATTGTTCTATTACAAATTAATTTGGGATAAAAGTGCTGTAGGCTGAGGTCTCTTCATTGACACTGCACTAACTCAGCAGTGAGTGCAGCACAGACTGCTTATCATCTCCATCATCTCTACTCTTTCTCCTCTCTCTTCATGTGAAGTCATCGGGTGTTGCGTCACACAGTGTTCATCTGTGCCAGTCGGTCTCTGAGTGTGCAGGCGTCGGCCTGCCGCAGCAGTGTTCCTCCACATCACAGCCTGGATGACAAAGGCAGCGGTGGAACGCTGGTCTTTATTGATGTGGAGAACATCAATACGGTGAGATACACAGCATACCACAAAGTATGCTCCGGTACACACTTATAGTATGCAGCTTTTTGCTTTTGCTGTCAAGTTGAACTACCTATCCCTGCTCAAACTTTGTTTTAATCTGCCTCCTCTTGGCTCCCAGAGTGAAGCTGGCGTGCGTGAGTTCCACATCGTCCAGGTGTCCAGCAGCAGTCAACACTGGCGCCTCAACAAGTGTATCAACCCAGCCAAGGATAAAGGTGTGTCTGGCGCACTGAGTCATCTGTGCTTAGTTTCTCCCATGGTCTATTTCAGCCTTTTATTCTTGACTGTGTACAGTGTGAGTGGTGAACACTGCTGTGGTCTCATTTTAACAGAACCTTTCACAATATGTGAAAAGCAGATAGAAACAACCAGGTGAACAAATGAGCTGCAGTCTGTACTGAATTCACTACTTGTTTACCCAAACCCTCTTTGTTTTTCCCTTGGTTTCCACCCTTTCACCCTGGTTGTTGTAACTCAGTTGTATCTTGTGTGTCCTGTCTTTCCCTCACACATTTCAAGAACACAGAGTCCTACATTTGGAAAAAAAAGACAAACACTTCCAAAATCCAGTCATCAACTTGTGAAGATCTAGATCTTTTTTTCTGTTCAAGTACCATCTGGAATTTAACTACAGTGACTGATATGAAATCCATAGTCTATTTAGCTCAGAGAAGTCTGTATCAGTTACTTGTCACATAGCTTTTCAAGGTGGCTGTGATGGTCTAAGCTCAGACAGCTGGGGTCTGAGTGAAGTGGCTAACACTCAACCCTCCCTAAATACACAACGTGTGAGCTGTCCTTGAGCAAGGCACTTTACCCAGAAATGCTGCAGTGGAGCTGTGCAGTGGCAGTGGTAAAAGACTTGTTCTAAACTAGTCAGCTGCCAGCTGTGAAAGTGTGACTGTGTGAGTGTAACACAGGCAATTTTTGTGTGTGTCCTTGTGTGTGTGCACAGTGTACAAACAAAACAGGGACCCACTCTTAAAAACATAGCGCTAATAGTGGTCAAAACCTCTACAGGGTACTTTTAATAATAATAGGCCTACATACAAATGATTCATGATGAAAATAATGATGTAATATAATAATGTAATGCCAAAGATAATGTGAATATGTCATCTTTAATCAACAAGCAGGATATTAAAGTAGCTGATGTTATTTACAAGAACAAAGGGTCCCCAATTTAACATTGTGAGCTGACAACATATTGAGAAATAAATAGAAATAAAACAAATACTGATAATAAGTGAATATATATGTATAAAGAAGTAATATTTAGAACTGCACTGGCCAACTCTGTCCTTTAGTGGCTCCAGAGAGTGAGTATAGTCAACAGAAATCCTGCAAAATGACCATAGTAAATTTCATAATACATGTATGATAAATAAATCTCAACACAAAGGTTAACTTACCTACTAGTTTTTTCTGAACTTTCAACCACATCTCACGGTCTTCATGAATAAATGGAACTTTGGTGAAGTGATAACCAGTGGTCATGTATCATAATGTATGCTTAAGCTATTGGCCATTCCAGTGTTACCGCTACATGTACTGTAAGAAAAATGACACATCATTCTATCCACATAGAGCTTACACGTGATGTTTACCCCAAGACAATCCTGTTTGATATCGGTATCAATCACAGCTTCTCTTTGTCTGCCCTCGTCCCCTCCAGACTGTAAACTCACCAGCAGAGAAAGAGCCAAGCTATGTTTCCGGGCCACACGATGCAAGCCCCAGCAAGGTACTTCATACTGAAAAAACAAACCATATCAATGTGCTTTGATTAGATTTATGGTTTTGAATAAGCAGCAATTTGGCTGTGTTTTGTGTCTTGTTTCTAGCTACTTCGGATGCCGTAGAGAAATACACCTTTGCAGACCTGAATCTGGGAAATGAACGGGTAAATTGAAAGCAAAATGTTGTCAGTTTAACTTGTCAGATGTATGTTCTCATTTTGATACTTTGGGATAGTTTGTTGCAATTTGTCATGTGATCCTTTGGAGCTCAGTGATCAGACATAGACCTGATTTCACACTATATCTCTGTGGATACCTGTGGTGTTTGATACTTTGTCAATTAAAGCTACAGGTCTGTCTCTGTAGGGATCCTTTCCATAATGTTGACAGACATTTAGAATAACAGTCTGAGCCTGTCAGTGGCAAAAACAAGCACTTTTAGTGGACAGACTTTTCACATGCACAATTGCCCGCAAGGATTACGTTGCAGCCATTGCAGCCCGTTCACGGATGCCAGCGGAGGCAATCTACTGGACCAATTCCAAACCTTTTGTAAAAATAGGGCACAGGTTTAAAAATACCAGAGTTTCCCTTTAAGGTGACACACAACAACAAATCCACATGGTAAAGCAATGGCATACTGGTGCACTGACTAATAATACTACAACTTAGTGCAACTTTATTTCATGAAGAATTGTCATTTTTTGTCTGTGGCTGGTGTGATAAACCACAGATGGCCCTCTGTAGGGGAAAAACTTAGATAAGGGAAGATGATGAAAAGCTTAACATTGCTGGTGTGGAAGTCATGGTGGTAACATTCACACAACATCCTGCCATTCCTTAGTCTACGTATTATTTCTGTGTACTTTCTGCTCTCTTTGTCCACCCACCTCTGCCTTCCCCTCACCTCTTGCTACTGTCTCTGTGCAGATCATCAGTTCCTCCACACCCTGTGGAGATTTCTTCTTCCGTGGCTGTCGGACCTCAGAGCCTCAGCGAGCGTATGTGCCATCATCCAGGACATCATCCAGCAGCAAGAGTCAGGGCCCTGTCCCCACTGAGGACAGAGCGTCTGACATCACCAACATTGTCAAGAAGTGTAATGAGCTGGACCTCAACATAATCGTCATCTGGAAGGTACACAAGAGAGCCAGATGATAACCAGCTCCATGACACAGTGTCAGGCTTAGTGAAGCCAGATAAGTCAGAGAGAGCCTGATTATGTTGGACTCCCTTCCTGAGATAGGCGTTGTGATATAGACCATGGACAAGACACAGCTGTTAGATCTAACCAAAACCCAATCAAAACGAAACAAAGCACTACAAAGTACAGAGTATGACTCAAATGATTCATATTTTGTATTGAAATTGCAAAAACCAAACATTTTATTCTAACTATTCTAACAATGTCTTAACAAGCTACAGTATATAAGAGGTGAATGTTTTGGCTGCTCTCACTGGCTTCAGTGATGATTGTCCCCGTCCCCATTTTCGTTATTAGCACTGGGACGTTTTGAGGACCCTAACACTGTTACATCACCAGGAACAAAATGTTAAGAGTTTTGTGGTGGAGTGGCACCAGTCTCCTCTTGATATTCACACCTGATTCAACACCTTGAAACATTGTCATATTTATCATTCTGTTCATATTTGGGTAAACCAAGCAGAAGGTGGTGATTGACAGATGTAGCCAGTGCTTATGATCTGTGAGGAATTCATCCATTAAGTCAAATCTTGCATTCAATTCTTTGCCAGTGGAGAAAAGACACCACGAAAGTCCTGCCAACCACTGTGGGGAATTACAGAAATGGGGCCCCCAGTGGCTGACTATTTCATACATCAACAAGATTTTAATATGTTGTTCACAACTTAAAATGTAATAACTTTAATGAAACTCAATATGGACAGTCAGTGCTTGAGTTTCCAGTTTGTGATGTGTCTGTCTGTACAGGCTTATGTGGTCGAGGACAACAAACAGCTGATCCTAGAGGGCCAGCTCCATGTGGCGCTGCAGACCATCGGCAAAGAGGCCAGTTCTCTGACTGCCAAAGAGGTACAGCACGCACGGACACACACACACACACACACACACACACACCCTCTCTGTAACTCAGTGAACATGCTTTAATGGTGAGTTACTGCGGGTTTGTTATCTAAAATCCAAAACATGGTTCAAGGTTCTACATAACATGTATTGAACAATTCAACAAGTTGAAGTAGCCCATCGGAAAGCTGATGTGGGATCAACAGTGGACAATTTGTCACATTTGTCACTGTAGTGAAATGCAACAAGGCGTGCTTCTAAGGTTGTGCTAAAAGATAAAAAATGATAAAAATATGTAAAAAAAAAAAAAAAAGTGAGTCTTTCTGTGTTGGACTTGTGGCTACAGAGGCTTTTGTGTTAGTGTAGAAGCTAGAATAGTCCATTGCTGGGGTGGTGAGGATCCTTCATAACCCTACTAGCTCTGGTTCTGCACCTTCTGGTGAATGAGTCCTGCAGAGTGGGGAGTGTACATCCGATGGTACACCACTCTCTGTAGGGTGGCAGAGCAGTTCCCAGACCAGGTGGTGATACCCCCTGTTAGGATGCTTTCGTCAGCATCAGAGTAGAAGGTCTTTAGGACCCCCAGAGAGACTCCTAAGTGTGACTTTCCTAAGCTGTGTGTGTGTGTGTGTGTGTGTGTGTGTTTTTGTTGCAGGAAGCTCAGGAAATGGTGCTGCTCAAGTTTAAATCAGAACTGCCTCCTCCAGTCGTCCTGCCCTCTGCAGAGCTGTCGCAACTGATCAAAACCAACCTGCACTACCCTGAAACCTACACACATCCGTTTGTCCGGGATAGGTGGGACACACACACACACACACACACACACACACACACACACACACACACACACACACACAGAGTCTTGCTCATCAATAAGATCTGTTATTCTACAAAGTGATAATAAAGGAGAAAAACAGAGCTCTATTCCTGAAATGTCTCTCTGGAACATCTGATTTGCCAATCATCAGTTAAGAAACATTTAGGAGTTGGTTGCAGACAGCATTTCACAAACTTTAAATGGTTTCTGCTATTAAGGCAAAATTTAACTCTGATTTTTGAAGCGAGTGTAGTGAACATGGTATTGACAGCGAACATGGGTTGGCAACATATTTCCAGACAATAAGTCCCTCTTATAGTTCTTGGGAACTTCAGGGACTCCGATACTAAAAGACTCAGATTTGCATGGCATGGAACTTGGCAGTCCATCTGAGCTCTCAGTAGACTGTAAACAGCTAAATGTTCAGCGCTCAGGCAAGGGAAGTCTTAAACCAGATGTTGTGAGTAGATGCAGCTTTTAATGCAGGTGAGTGGCATGAAAGGGTGAGCTGAAGGAGTCGGGCTCACACAGGAGAGGAGAGAGAGACTCTAGGTCTCTGCTGTAGATAATTCAGAGTCAGGCGGTCTGGTTTGTTTTGCCAGACGAACCAAGACGCCAACACGGCGCAGGCTTGAAAAGTTGCAGCAAGTCTTTGCTGTTTCACTACTCCATCTCCAATTCTTCAGTTCAATTCAGCAGAAGAGGCAGCTGCTGACACAAAGATTCAAGAGAATAGTGAGGACAAAAGGTGTCCAAACCAGTTATAGTTGGACCAAACACTGAGATACAGAAGAACGAAACTCTCTACTTCTCTAGTACAAAGTAGTTTATTCTTTGGATTGCAGAAAGTACAATAAAAATCTGGAATACGAAGGGTCTGAATTCAGAATTCAGAACAACATTTCTCCCGGCATCAATTTTTAAATCTCTCATATTAAGCTCCTCCTGATGGGATTTCGATACCAGGGCGACTCCTGGTACCGATGCTCTCATCTTCTTTCTGTTAATAACATCCCTGGTTACATAAGCCTTCTAGCATCTGCAGGACAGAATTAACCTGCTTTTCTCTCTGTCTCTAGTCTCTGTGTGGTGCCGGTTACTCTGACTCTGTCCAACTGCTCCTTGGCTCAAGTGGATGTCATCATTGATTTGCAGCACAAAAGCACTAGGTAAGTGTCTTAATAGATGATGTGTTTTTACACATTTGTATGAATTGCATTTGATTTGTTTGAAAGTATATATATGTGTGTGTGTGTATGTATGTGTGTGTGTGTATGTATGTGTGTATGTATATGTATGTGTGTATATAGGGTATATATATATATATATATATATATATATATATATATATGTTATATATGTGTATATGTATATGTATATGTATATATGTGTATATATATATGTGTATATGTATATGTATATGTATATGTATATATATGTATATATATATGTATATATATATTGTGTACATCGACACAATTCTCATCTTTTGGGCTCTATACACCACCACAATGGATTTGAAATGAAACGAACAAGATGTGCTTTAACTGCAGACTTTCAGCTTTAATTTGAGGGTATTTACATCCAAATCAGGTGAACGGTGTAGGAATAATCAACTCAAAGGCTATTTCATGGACAGGTGTGGGCTATTCCCTCGTTATTTCATCATCAATTAAGCAGGTAAAAGGTCTGGACTTGATTCCAGGTGTGACATTTGCATTTGGAATCTCTTGCTGTCAACTCTCAATATGAGATCCAAAGAGCTGTCACTATCAGTGAAGCAAGCCATCATTAGGCTGAAAAATCAAAACAAACCCATCAGAGAGATAGCAAAAACATTAGGTGTGGCCAAATCAACTGTTTGGAACATTCTTAAAAAGAAAGAACGCACCGGTGAGCTCAGCAACACCAAAAGACCTGGAAGACCACGGAAAACAACTGTGGTGGATGACAGAAGAATTCTTTCCCTGGTGAAGAAAAACCCCTTCACAACAGTTGGCCAGATCGAGAACACTCTCCAGGAGGTAGGTGTATGTGTGTCAAAGTCAACAATCAAGAGAAGACTTCACCAGAGTGAATACAGAGGGTTCACCACAAGATGTAAACCATTGGTGAGCCTCAAAAACAGGAAGACCAGATTAGAGTTTGCCAAACAACATCTAAAAAAGCCTTTACAGTTCTGGAACAACATCCTATGGACAGATGAGACAAAGATCAACTTGTACCAGAGTGATGGGAAGAGAAGAGTATGGAGAAGGAAAGGAACTGCTCATGATCCACAACATACCACCTCATCAGTGAAGCATGGTGGTGGTAGTGTCATGGCGTGGGCATGTATGGCTGCCAATGGAACTGGTTCCCTTGTATTTATTGATAATGTGACTGCTGACAAAAACAGCAGGATGAATTCTGAAGTGTTCCGGGCAATATTATCTGCTCATATTCAGTCAAATGCTTCAGAACTCATTGGACGGCGCTTCACAGTGCAGATGGACAATGACCCGAAGCATACTGCGAAAGCAACCAAAGAGTTTTTTAAGGCAAATAAGTGGAATTTTATGCAATGGCCAAGTCAATCACCTGACCTGAATCCGATTGAGCATGCATTTCACTTGATGAAGACAAAACTGAAGGGAAAATGCGCCAAGAACAAGCAGGAACTGAAGACAGTTGCAGTAGAGGCCTGGCAGAGCATCACCAGGGATGAAACCCAGCATCTGGTGATGTCTATGCGTTCCAGACTTCAGGCTGTAATTGACTGCAAAGGATTTGCAACCAAGTATTAAAAAGTGAAAGTTTGATTTATGATTGTTTAGTTTGTCCCATTACTTTTGGTCCCTTAAAAAGTGGGAGGCACATATAGAAACTGTTGTAATTCTTACACCGTTCACCTGATTTGGATGTAAATACCCTCAAATTAAAGCTGAAAGTCTGCAGTTAAAGCACATCTTGTTCATTTAATTTCAAATCCATTGTGGTGGTGTATAGAGGCCAAAAGATGAGAATTGTGTTGATGTCCCAATATTTATG